>JAMAKR010000043.1:0-184452 GCA_023628425.1 Chaetomiaceae sp. PYS4301M
ATTGAGGATAGTAGTAATAGAGGGGGTGGGGGGTTGCACACTCGCTTATATTGCACACTCGCTTATAAAGTACGTTAGCCTTTGTTAATAGTAAGTAGTTGGGCTTCAAAGACATAGGTTCTGCAGCTATAGATTTGGTAGTAAGAGACAACGTTATAGATAACGACGTCGAGTCTATTTTAGGGGGTTCAGGAGTAGAAGATTCGGGCGTTGACGACGATGAATTCGAGTAACTAGGTGGTGTAGTTGGCTAGGCTTAGCTTGTATCTGATGGGGAATTACTGTAGAAAATAGGGGAAGACTTTAGTTTTGGTGGGAATCGCTGGTAAAATGAAGTCTCATAAAAATAACAGGGGGGTGGCCCAGATCAAATGTAGCGGCCCATATCAACCGTCCCGATCCACCCCCCTCGCGGGGGTGAGCGCAGGGCGATTGAGTAGCCCGACGAGTAGAGCTAGCATTGCCACAGGCACGCGCCTCTTGCGTTTTCTTCTCCACCCCACGTTACATCGAAAGCATGCCATTTCCAATGGTGGACTAGCGGCGATCGAGAATCCCAAGGATCATCCCATTGGGAATGGCCTCGACGACTTCTGCGCTTCATTCGATACGGTCTGCGCAACAGGACGCTCTCGCGCATTCCCGACGGGCTTGGCCTAGGCTTGGTGTCCCTCCACGAGAGCAAACGCCATGGACGTCTTCCCGACCCCCCTATACCAGCCGCTTGACTCTTCACAGCAAGAGATTCGCATCTTGTGGCTTCACCCTCCCCCCGAACAACACGAATCTACGTCTGAGTCCGAAATCCAGGCGTTCCTCACCACCGTCCCTCTCACACAAAAGCCAGCGTTCAATGCGCTGTCCTACACATGGGGAAATCCAGACCCCCTAGGGCTCACCGACGGCCCCGTCCACCGCATCCGGCTGAACGGCCGCCCCTTCGATGTGCGCTCGAACCTCCACGACTGCTTGGTGCACCTCCGTAAAAAAGGCATCGGCTCCGAGGAGTCCGGCGTCGCTCTCTGGATCGACGCCGTCTGCATCAACCAGGACGACATCGCCGAGAAAAACAGCCATCTGGCCCTGATGGGCGACGTCTACTGCCACGCCACGTCCGTCGTCTCGTGGCTGGGCTCCGACGACCGGCTTGTCCAGGGGATGGGTGCCATTTCCGACATTGCGCGGGAATGGACACGCTTCGAGGACGAGCTAAAGCCCGCCACGCCATATGAGCTGGATGTTGACCAGCCAGGCCTTGACGACCGGCTGCAGAACTGGCTGCGCGAGACGGAGCATATCTGGAAGCAGGACGACCCTCGGCTGGAAGGAATGACCACCCTATTCCAATCCAACTACTGGCGGCGGGTGTGGATCACCCAGGAGCTGCTCCTCGCTGACCCGTCTACGCACGTCTACCTTTGCGGCGAGGCCTCCGTCACCGAGGCCGACCTCGACGCGCTGACCGGCTGCGTCCTGACCGTCTTCGGCGGGAGCAAGATCAAGGGCGTACACGGCCGTGTCTGGATTAACATCACGCTGGGCATCCGTAATGAGCTGGCCCTCCGCTCGCAGCTCTCGCATATACAGCTCGGCCTCGCCGAGCCGTCGTTGATGTTTGTCCTCTATATCTCGACCACCCGTACGGCGACGGACCCGCGCGATGCCGTCTACGGCCTGCTAAGCCTAATCCGCGGCCACGACATCGTGCCGGACTATAGCCGGCCCGTGTGGGAGGTATACGCCGACTGGGCGGCCAGCGCGATGCGCGAGCGCGGCGACATGGAGCTGCTCGCCTACGTATCCGGCCCGGCGAACCAACCCCCCGCGGTCGAGCTGGACCTGCCCTCGTGGGTTCCCGACCTGCACAACGACAAGGGCTACCGCCACGTCGACTGGCGCAAGCGGCAACCTGAACAGGAACCCGCAAAGACCAGGCCCGACCAAGACAGAACCCTCTTCTCGGTCGACATCCACCCCAACGGCCGCGCCCTCAAAATTTCGGGCCGCCGCCGCGACACAATAAAAAAAATTACCCAACTCCGCCGCTTCGCCGACAGCAAGCCGCAATGGAGCCGGGATATGGTCTGTTTCTGTATGGACTATCTGATCGCGCAGCGCGAGAACGGCGTCCCCCACCAGGCTGGCATCCCTCCCTTGCAAGCGCTAGTGCGACTCGTGATGGGCAGCAAGATCGCGGCGCTGACGCCCGACGAGCTCCCTACACGCTTGCACGAGCTAGCAGGCGCGTTCATCAGGTGGCTCGTGTTCGCGTTCTGCGATATATTTGCCGAGGCGGCGCCTACGGATGAGGCGATTGAGGTGGCCGTGTCGCTGTTGGGGATGACTTCCGATGAGGGTTTCCCCGAGTGGTATGCAGAGGCGGTGTTTCCGGGGGTGGAGGTGCGGGAACTGATGGGGTGGAATGTGTCAATAGATGTGTTCAAGGGGGATATGGATGTGATGACGGACCATATGATCAACTGGTGCGATGGGCCGAGGTTGGTCGAGACGGAGAAGGGGTATATTGCAATCGGGCCGTTAAATGCTGAGGTAGGTGACCAGATTTTTGTGGTGAGGCACTGTAGTAAGCCGCTCGTCTTTCGGCGTTCAGAGGTTGAACCTGGTTTTGTTACGTTGCTGGGTAGCTGTGGTATAACTGGGTTGGACGACGGAGAGGGAGGTGGGGATGGAGAGTACGAACAGCTATGGATTGTGTGAAAAAAGAGATGGACGAAGTCCGTCTTGATAAATCGGCGTATCTTATTCAGTGTTGTTCTCTCCGAGGAGGACGCCTCTCCTCAACCACCGCTCCAGCCTCAAAAGCATTGTCCCTCCCTTGACCCCTAAACACCCTTGACCACACCCTTGACCACTTCAACAAACCCCGTCCCTGCAGCACCCAAACATCCGGCCCAAACACAACAAGCTTTATAGAGCGAGGACTACTACTTATAGTAGGAGTAGTTCATAATAAGGTTAGGAGGTTATAAAAGGAAAAAAAGTTGCTTACTTTTTATTAATATCCTACTTGTTATATATATATTATAGAACAATGAGTTTAATGTAAACTAGGTCTTTAAGTAGGAACTTGCCTACTTATTAATAAATCTAGGCCTTTATCCCCTTACCTTTAAGGAGTAGTTTAACCTAACTTAGGCTAGAAGAAATCTAACTCTCTTATACAACCAAGAATATATAGATAAAGATAGGTTTAGGATATATCTCTAGATACGAATACGCTCTAGATAAGCGATGTTACAAGCCAAACTCTTATATTGTACCCGCGTTTCCCTACTCCTATAAAACTGACAGTCGCCTAAGCTCCAGAAGTATGTATATGAAGAGCAAGAGCTATCCACCGCGCTAGGACCACACTGGTTCTCTAACTAGACGTTTCGTCATAGTATCTAGGTGTGTAGACTTATTCAAATAGTCTTTTATAGCAACACTAGGCACCACACCCCTCAACCTGTTGATTACAATCAACTACCAACTACTCCTCAAGCATTATGTTGTCATCGAATGCTTCACAACGTAGCACCTCACCAAAGAGCAAAGCATGTTAGCCATACATGAACGGGTATCATGTCTCTTATTGCCTCTAATCCAAACACTCCCCGAGGTAGGTACTCTTCGAGGAACTACCTTCAACCATGTCCCCCACATAACCAAACCCCCACCTCAAAAACTTTTCCATCTTTTAAAACCCCCCCGACAATAAACAGAAACCGAAACAAGAATCAACGCTAAACCAGCGCCAGCAACCAACCAACAACAAAAAAAGACTACCAATAATACCAATACTTCTTTCCTTTGCGATCGCTAAACGTGACCTCGGCCTCGAGCTCAGGCCGGTCGCCGCGCTCCAGCGCCTGCCGCAAGCGGTGGTTCACCCACTGGAACAGACCGGTCTGAAACGCCACGGTCGAGATCCACACGGCTGAGAGGGATAGACAGGCGATCCAGGCTTTGTGGTAGAGGGGGGCGTCGCTCTGCGATATGTGTTAGCATTTATTGGGGCCATGTATATGTGGGAAAAGGGGGGGAAAGGGGGTTGACTTACACCGCGGAAGACTTGGTTGCCGTAGGTTCCGCCGAGGTTGGAGCAGCCCACTGTGGTTTTGGTTAATATTATTGTACAGGGGTGGTTCTGTTGTATGGGATCTTTTGACTTACTGTATACGGCGTAGGCGATGGCGCGCCTCTGAGGAGATTTGAAGTTGAGCGAGAGCCAGGTGACGTTGATGGGTTGCCAGCCACTGCAAGAGGGTGGTTAGTTTCATGTCCAAGATCTCGTGTTCGTGAGTGAATCGAAAGGAGCAAAATAACTTACGGAGAGGCCTGGGTGACCAGGTACGCGGCGTAGAAGGACCAGGACGACTTTTGCGTCACGGGGAGGTGCTGGAGTGGGAACTGGTTAGGTTCTCGTCCTCGGTTTGTTCAGAGGCATCGCCGGGGTAACTTACATAGAGGGCAACGACACCCGCAAGCGTCCAGATGCCGACAAAGAGAATGGCATAGCCGAACCGCTTATACCGGTCCACCACGGAGCACAGGATCAGGCCGAGGATACCGGCGATGATGGGACCCGGGGCGTTGAGGAGGTTAGCCTGGATGCTGGTGAAGCCCAGGGATTTGATGATGGTGGCGCCCCAGGTTCCCAGGCCGTTGGTGGATTGCAGACCGCTCAGGCAGGAGATGAGGTACGGCCAGGTGGCCCAGTGCTTCAAGACGGCGGTGCTGTCATGCGAGTCAGCGAGGTTTCCAATCATCGGTTTGTTTAAGACAGAAAAGGACCGGCACGTACATGTCCGACAGCTTGATCTTCATGGTCAAAGTGTGCCTCTTCTCACTGTCCTTGCGGATGATGCGTGCAGTGAAGATGTCGGCCTCGCGCTCGGAAAGCCAGCCACTCGTCTTGATGAGCCCACCGAACTTGTGTCCAGTGTGATATGGGGACCTGGGGAGAAGGGCAAGTGCCAGAACGCCGGTGGCTGTGTCATGTTAGCAACTTGAAGTATCACGGAAAAGGGGTCACCCAGGTGTGCCAGGGGCTACGCAGCACAACGGAGGCTCACTCACCAATCGTTGACGCGCCGCAGATGATAAAGATCCTGGAGACCGCCGCGTTAGCTTGTGCTCTTGAATAACCACAAATCTCTCAAAAGGAAGTCTGAACTCACCACTGCCACCCCTTAATCCCCCTCGCGCCCTCGAGGTGCAGCGCACCGGACGAGATCAGCGAGCCAAACGCAGACGCAATGGACGAGCCAAAGAAGAAACCCGACGTGCGCGAGGTGAGCTCGTCCTGGGTGTACCACTGCGAGAGCGTGTAGAGCGATCCCGGGAGGAAACCGCTTTCGGCCAGGCCGAGGAACAAACGGGCCGCGTACCAGCCGCCAGGTCCCGTCACGAAGCACTGCAGGACTTCGATGAGGCCCCAGACGACGACCTGGGCGGGGATCCAGTAATGAGGGCCGATGCGGTGCAGGACGATCTGTTGCGTCTTGGTCAGTGCCGTGAGTCTGAGTTGGGAATGACTCCGTTTGCGAACGTACGTTTGATGGGATTTCGAGGAGCACAATGCCCAACCACAGGAGAGACACACCCGTGTTGGCCTGGTCGCGCGTGATGCCCGTGTCGGCGAGGAAAGTGGACGTCAGGACTCCCGAGACATTGGCACGGTCAATGGCCATCCAGGTGAACATGATCTGTATCGACGTAATCCCCCATGGTTAGCCAACTCGCACACCAGAGGTCCCAGAATATTAGATAAGCATACAGAAAAGATGGGCAGAAACAGAAAGTCGGCCTTGCGGACAACGCGAGCCTGTTCGGCAGGCGTCCAGCTCACAAGGACCTCCTTGCCGTCCTTGATAATGACTTGGTGGTATAAGCCATCGTTGAGATCCTCGAGGTCGGCCCCCTTGCGCTCTGAAACACTCGGGCTGGAGGAGCCTGAGTTGGCGGACTCTTGGAACACCTCGGGCGACTTTTCAGAAACCGGTTCCGTCGTGACGGCGGTGGCTTTCGCCTCGGAGAAGTGTGGTTGGGCTGCCATCGTGATGCCGACCCTCGGATTTGTGTTCTCCTGATTCCCCCTGAGTCTGAATCAAACTGAGAAGAGCGACAAGCCTGCACAGAACAGCATCACAGCGAGCAGCGGCCTGGCGAGCCTTCAAATATACCTGCGAGTTTGCGTTGTATCATCCTCATCCGTCTAGTCCACATCACCACATCGAGACTAGGTGCAATAGAGACTGGGGCTGGACTCAACAATCCCTACTCCGCTTATCATCAAGGCCTGCAGGTTGCCTTTCAGGGTAAGCCAATCGCCCAGTGCCATTTCTGTTTGGTATTCCTGCTGCTGTGTCAAAGGCAGGTCGTTTACCGCACATGCAGAGTTGCAAACAGGTGTGGGCTAAGAGGGATTGCGACAGTTGGCGTCTTTGGGACTAAATATGTCGTGACCAGTGTAAGTGGGGATTCAACTGCAGAGCAACCAGGGGACTCAACTCGGGACGCTAACGGACTCAACACGGCACTTACAAGGATCCAGTTGATTTTTTTTTTCTCTTGTCATCTGTGATCAGGTCACTTTGTGTTTTTGGCGAGTCATTGAGTCCACTGTGCATCTTTCTCCCTAAAGGCGTGCCCGAAGACACTCCGCTGTTGGGGGCCGCTGCCCAAACTATTCCCTGAATTCGGACGGGTTGAGGTTAATCAGGCCCAACGCCATCCGTTCCCAAAGTCACATAATAAAACTCTAACGTTAAGGGCAGTACACAGTATGTACCGGCAAGGACATGGGGGCGTTACCTTGTCCCGGCAGCATGGAACCGGCCCCCAGTGCGGCCCCCGCCCCCATGCCGGCGTGAACCACCATGTGATGTGGTTGCAATGCAGCACGCCCTGATGAATAATTCACCTTGGAGGATTGGGGGATTGGGAGCGAATCCGAGATTGGGGGTCCAGAGCGCGGATCTCTGCTCCTTCGCCGAACGAGCTGCATTACAGCCGATACCACCGATGCTAGTGCGGCGCGGGAAGCAAGCATGCAAGGCATTGAGTCCAAGCAAGGCCAACGCCATCCCGCACCAAAGTTGCGCCATACTTCCAATACCGGCAGTCAGCAATGAGACCGACTCCGCCCGGGGTCAACACCATGTCGCCTCATGCCATCCGCTTGTAACGGCATCTCGGATTTGACCTCGGAGGCCATTGAGTCGCATCGAGTGTGATCGAGTCTGAGTCTTGTTCGTTCAAGATATAATATGGCGCAAGCAAGGGCGGTTGTGGTGATTGGCTTCATGTGTATCACAATCAAACTCAATCACACTCTTAACATCCGCCTCCTTTGAGTCTCATCTCACTCTTGTCCCTCTCCTCATCCATCTCATCCCACTCATCTCATCTCATCTCAAAATCAAATCAGCCACCATGCCGTCCGCCACCCAGGCTCCCCAGCCGTACCCAACATATTACATCGGCCATGCCGGCGTCGGTCTTCTCTACCGGGAAACCGAGAACAACAAGATCGTCCAGGAGAACCTGAAGGCTATTGGCGATGAGATCCTCGCCCTGTCCCCCCGGCCGAAAGCCATCATATCCTTCAGCGGTCACTTTGAGGCCGGCGAGATTCACGGGCCCGGCGTCATTGAAGGTGAGTTGTCACCAACTGGGACTTGGTGTCTTTCACAACTTGACAAAACGCTGACACTGGTCACAGTAAACGTCAAGAAGAATACTTATATCCAGGTGAGCACACACAACCGAATCTCTCTTATCCACATGAGGCTTGCTTGCGCCAGCTCATGGTATTAGTGCGAGAACTAACACAAACCCCTGCAGCACGACTTCGTCGGCGACTTCCACGACTCTAACCCCTTTGTCTACGAGTACGACTGGGAGCACCAGGACGCCCCGGAGCTGGCCAACGACATCTGGAAGCACCTGGTCAAGGCGGGCGTCAAGTCGAAGCGCGTCGAGCGCGGCGTGGACCACGGCATCTGGGTGCCCTTCAAGCTCATGTTCCCGCCCGAGAAGCCTCTCGACGTGCCCGTTATCCAGGTCTCTACCTACTATGGCTACAACCTGGAGAGCCAAATTCGGCTGGGTGAGATCTTTGAGTCGCTACGGTATGTTGCCATTCTCACCTTGCTTTCACTCTCATTTTGGATAGATTCTAACTTTTTGGTTACCAGGCATGAGGGGTATCTCATCGTGAGCTCCGGCATGGCCGTGCACTCCTTCAGTTCCATCGAGGAGATCCAGGTTGCCCCCGAGGCTGAGAAGGAGGCCGTTCGCGCCAAGGTCCTCGCCGAGTCCAAGGCGTTCGATGCGCAAATCAGGCTCGCTGTCCAGCACAAGGATCCCGTGGAGCGGAAGAAGGCGCTGCTCGCGCTCGAGTCCCTTTACGAGTTCAAGCGGTCCCATCCGACGGTCGAGGTAGGTTTACGTCTCCAGAAACATCTCACGGCGGCTTTCATCAGTAACTGACTGTCTTTTCTTAGCACTTCACTCCGCTCCTCGTCGCGGCTGGCGCGGCAGGAGAGGCAACGGGTGTGCCCCTCGGCGTGGACATTGTGGAACCGGGAATGTCATACCTCAACCTGCGCTTCCAATAGCTGGGGTGAAAAGTGTGGAGGGTGAATAGACAGCGTCTTAGCTATTTCTAAGTAGAGAAACTGGAAACCAAGACTAGAACCAGCCCTCTTGAGATGGTTCAGGTTGTTTGCCAAACAACTTGAACTTGAACTTTCCTGCCAAACCTGTGGCTCTCCTCGCCCAGACCTTCTTCAGTCTCTTTCTCAAGTGCCTCTTCGTCCAAAGCTTCTTCAGTCTCCTCCTCAACCTTGACCGCCTTCCCGTCCCTTCGGGTTCCTCCTTATCCCAGGTATCCATCTCGGCGTCCTGCCGGGCGTCCGTCGCGGGTGAGTGCGGTCGGGCGAACCCGTGCCTGTCATCAAATTCGCACCTCTCCTCGTAATTCATCTCCGCATAACTCTTCTGCGCAGGGGGCAGCAGATTCGGCAGGTCCCCGCCCGCGGCAGCCACCCGCCTCAGCAACTCCATCATATCCCCCGCCTTCGCCGGATCACTAAACAGCTCAAACACCGACGGCACACGCGCCGTTCCCGCAGCACCACCACCCTGCTGCTGCTGCAGCAGCTCCATCCGCTTAGCCCAGGCATCAGCCGCCCCCTTCACAACCCTCACATCCCCCAACGCAACAACCAACCTATCCGCCCACCCCTCCCTCGCCGCAGGCGCCCCCTCCCTCCTCCACGCCTCCTCCAAAAACGGCCCAAAACACGCACTCACCGCCACCCGCCCACTCCCATCCGACCGGTTACTCGTCCCCAAATAAAACCCCAAATTCGCCCGATTCCTCCCGGTAACCACCACAAAATTCGCATGCCCATCGTCCTCATCCCCCGCATACAACACATGCGTGATCATCGCCCGCAGCGCGAGCGACTCCTGGATGGCATTATAGCCGTCGGTATTCTCCGCCTCCGACCGGCCAAAGTACCCCAGCTGGTCGCGGACGAACTCGTGCCAGGGCTTGCGGGCGTCGAGGAGCTCGTCGTGCAGGAGGACTTTGTGTTCCTGGTGGAAGAAGCACCAGCGGCGGGCGGGGTGGTGTTTGAGCAGGCGGCAGCGAGTGGTGTCGGAGAGGAGGGCGGTGCATTGGTCGGTTTGGGATGTGGCCAGGCGGGAGAGGACAGGGGTGAGGGGGATGAGGGAGAGTTTGGGGAAGGGGGAGGCTATGGTCAGGTGGCCCGTTTGGGAGAGGGTGAGGTGGAGGGTGATGGCGGTGAGGGGTGCCGCGGTTTGCGTGGGGTTGGAGGCTTCGATTGTGAGGATGATTGTTGCGGAGCGGAACGGGCCGAAGGGGGTGGAGGATTTGAGGTCTACAATGGTTGTGTCGAGAGAGGTGACGGCGACAAACTCGCTGTTTTTCTCCGCCCCCGTCGCTGCTGCCCTGGCTTGTCCGAGGGCCGTCGCCTCGGCGCTGGGTGTCTCGTCGAGGGACAGTCCCAGGACCGTCCCTCTGTGGGGGTCGTACAGGTGGTGTGAGAGCTTGAGATATAGAGTGCTCGCCTCGGCGGCGGTGGTGGTGTTTCTCGGAGTTCTCAGCATGGCGGCGAAGGCAAGGGCCCCCTTGTGTTGCTAGGATGGCACAGGAGTGAGTGTTGAGATGGAGACGGCCATCGTGGCCACCGACTCATCCGTCCACCCATGGCTTATTTGAACAACCCGTGGATGAATGGGGATATTCCAAGGGTCTGGGGCTTGTCAGCCACTTCCTCGCCGAATCCGGCGTTGGAAAGGGGAAACAGATGTTGCGGGTGACTCGGCTCTTTGTTCCTAGAACGGTTGCTTGCGCCGGGTGGCTGGGGTCAGACTCACAATGAAAATGTGTTGCTCAGGGATAGATCTTCTTTGAACGCAAGGATCTCCCGAAGCGGACGCTACATAGACGTCACAACAATGAAATTGCTCGGGAGCTATTCTCCGCCGATATGCCACGATGCAGCTGTGGAAGCAAGACGAGAATAAAATCAGGGACAACCAAGCCTCGAATATAATTGACTCTAATACAGTGCTATATTTCCAGTCCAACACGCACCTTGTTGAAGTTTGCAGCTCTACCTTTAACTTACCCCAAGCTCATCAGGGGTAATTATGTAGGTACGCAGCCCGAGCTTGTTGACCCCAGACCAGCCACAGCCACGAGAAGCCATAACAGATAAAAACAAAGAAATAAAAAAAGAGACAAATGAGCCACGAATTCAAAAATAAAATAAATAAAAAGGAAACACATTAAACTGCAAGATGACATCATGTTACCCCCTCCCTGGACCGTGAACTGGACCTCGACTTCATCCCTCCCTGTCCGAGGCAAAAATAGTTCTGGAATGCACAGCCAACTAGCACCAAAACGCCAACCACTTGAAACAATAAAGCCATTGTTACCCATGCAGCATGCCTCAGACATACTCTGCCGTGACCGAGTTGTACCGCTGGCCGTTATACAGCAGTGTGTATTGTGTCGAAGCGGATAGATCTGTTGATGAAACACTCGAGTGTCAGCCTTTAACATGCCTAGCACATTGTCGGTCAAGAAATGCAATGCAACTTACACACTGCCTCAATCCTGCAGTTCAGCTCATAATACATCTGTCCCGGTGTTAGCTCCCCTCGACTTTCCCATGCATGAAATCAGCCTGTCTCCAAGCAAGACACTCACCTGCCCGTCCGCGCCCTTCCTCCGCTGAAGCAGGCCCTCAGGAATGTGCGACAAGTCGGCCTCGACGTGGCACAGCATGGAGACATTATCATCCCTGGCAACCGGCGCATCCCTAGCATTACGGTCGGCATAGATATCCATGCGGACCTTCTTGATGCGGCCCTGCGTCACGAGCCCCGTCCACACAAAGCACGTGAAGAAGGGCTCGTTCTCGGACACGGCATCGCCCTTCTTAATAAACCACTCCATCGTGTACACCTTCCAGCAGCCGTCGAGCCCGCACCAGTGCTTCTTACTGCGCAGGTTCGGGTGGAGCTTCTCGTCGTAGCGCACGCGCCACTCGGTGCCGTAGTGCTTGCGCGCCTTGCGGTTCTGCACGCGCACCGTGGTGAGGGTGTCGGGCGAGTTCTGTGCGAGGCCCTTCATGACGGCGCCGTGGACGACGGCCAGCCACGCGTTGGGCGGCTGCATGATCTGGATTGATGTGCTGATAGCGCCGCGCAGGCGCTCCTTGAGGTAGTTGGACGCGCCGAACCCGCCGACCAGGAGGACGGCTTTGATGGTGACGCGCGACGACGCGATCTGCTCTCTGACAAGCTTGATCACTTCTTGGACGACCGGCTCGAAGATGACGCGGAGGTCCGAGGCCTGGGGTGGTTAGAGAACATGTCCCCCTCGTCTGTGGTCGCTGAGACGTGCAAGAGGAGGCAAGACATACCTTGAGCGCGTATCGGCCTCGGCTGATACCGAGCTCTTTATTGTTGGCAAGACCGCCAACTGGAATCGTGTAGGTGTCATCGTCGCGGGCGTTCAAGGTGAACTGGCGTTTGACCTGGCGGACGTTAACTGACGGGCCTGACGCAACAGCAGAAAGAAAAGCGCAAAACATACCGTCTTCTCGAACCTCTCCATGGCATCGGCCAGCACCTCGTCGTCAAACCCGTCCAGCTTCCCCAGCTTGGCTTTGAGGAACTTGGCAAATCTCATGTTGAGAAAAGTTGAGCCGCAAAGCGCGCCGGTGCCAGGGGTCGCCTCTTGCACCTCGAGGATCGGCTTGAGGTTGGTGATGGTGTACGAGATGAGATCGACGGTACCACCGCCAGCGTCACAAATGACAAAGCTGCACCATTCTTGTTAGAACGCTGTATGGACATGCCTTGACGCAGGGGACGAGCAACTCACCTGTCGCCAGCGTTCAGGCCGTGGGGATCGAGGCCGTGGAGGGCATAGATGGCGGCCGCCTCGGGCTCGGAGATGAGATGGATGGGTGATTTGGTCGCCGAGAGACCGGCGGCTCGTTGGCAGGCCTGCTTTGTCTTGTCTTTGGCGAGGTCACTCCAGATGGCAGGAACAGTGACGACAAACTCGAGGGGTGTGTCTTTAATGACACCCTCCCCGAGCTTCTCGCGAAGGGTGTACATGAGATGGTCGCCGAGCGCCGACATGTAGTCTGTGACCAGCTTGTCGACATTGCGAGCTCCTCGAGTGGCTGCGCTCGTAACCGCTGTTCCTAGGGACTGGAGGGAGGGATCAAGGTCGCTGACGGGTAATGTCAACACATGAAAGCAGGCATGATTTAGAGTCCCAAACACAGAGAGACTGGACTCACAGTTTGAACCACTCGATGACTTCGTCTGAAGGGGCGTTGGCGGGGATGGAGAAGCCCCATTGCACGTCGTCGCCACTACCGCCATTGTCGGTGGAGTACCGCAGCTTGGTGGGTACCTTGTCTGACGACTCGCCCTCTGGGTTCGACTTGGAGATGGGCCAGACGGTCACGGCGATGCGGCGGTCGGGGCGCTGGGTCTCGGCCCAGGCCACGCCCGAGTAGGTGGTGCCAAAATCGATGCCGACGATGATCTTGCGCTCGCTGATCTTGAGCTTCTCCAGGTCCATGTTGGGCTGCTATGGACGCGAGAAATGAGAGGGGAGGGGAATCGTGTCTTGCCAAGGCGGCTGACTGCCGTCCTGGCAGGGAGGAAAAGCGAAGTGTTAGTATGGATGGAATGGTAGACTGTGAAAAAAAGAAGCGGACGGGCCGAAAAGGTGCAAATTGTGCATGCGCACCTACAGAGATGTGAGACGAGAATTGAGAAAAACAACCGCAAAATGGTAGGTACCTGCCAGAGAGAGCGAAGACCGGTGGTAACCACCTCGCCAATGCTTCACCGACCTCCGTTTCGGGTGGTGGGGTGGTTTCGAGACTTTGGTCGACCGAGACTTAAGCACAGATGTCGCTCTTGATGTTCAAGATGGAGCTCGAGCTCTGGCCGGGGCAGTGTCGCGAGATCGTCTGGTCGGTTCGCCAAAACAAGAAGA
Source organism: Chaetomiaceae sp. PYS4301M (assembly GCA_023628425.1). NCBI lineage: Eukaryota > Fungi > Ascomycota > Sordariomycetes > Sordariales > Chaetomiaceae > Chaetomiaceae sp. PYS4301M. Next base: position 13,577 of record JAMAKR010000043.1, read on the forward strand.
GGAGATGGGAGCATGCGCCCAGGGCTGAGAGTTAGGCTCACAGAAGGGGAAACGCCGCCAAGGATGCCTGAGAGACTCCTGAGAGGCCTGAGAGAGCGGTTTGAGAGGCGGGCCCAAGACTGCTGGCCCGGACAGTGCAACACTGCAATTCACTGCATCTCGTGGACGCTAGCTCTCTTTGTCGGTTTCCCAGGCTCAGTTTGGACTGCAATCCACGTGGATCCCGTTCGCGCCTGGGTGTCAACCATCCAAGGTTGAAAGAGTGGGGCAAGGTTGACTGACAGCTCAGCTCGGGTTGCCGTCTGCATCATGCATGCCCAGGTGGGCAGCCGCCAGGCCACCACCCCCACCACGTTCTGGCGTTGACCAGGCAGGGAGCCTCATGGGATGCACGCGGCTCTGCAACTGCAGAAAACAAGGCATCTCAGAACGGGCAAGAAAAAAGAAGGGCCTAGAATATCTATCATCTGTGTCATCTCATGACTCCGAGCTCTCCTTCTGGGTAACATCTCGATGAACGAAGGAGCAGGATGAAAGGCAGAAGGGGGGATGCCTGTGACAACTGCAAGGCTGCGACGAGAATGGTAGGGCTGCGGGGTACACTAACAACCAGCCCGGACCCCTGTCGTCGGTTCCCGCTTGCCCCGCTGCCCGCTGCCCGCTGCCTACTCGAGCCGCTTTGCTCGCCGGGCCTCAACACATGGAGTTGGACCACCGTATGCACATACCAAGTGAGGTGGCAGTGGGTGGGCATCTCTTTTTCTTCCATCTGCAACAGGGAGTGGAAGGCATGGTTCTAGGATCGCAAGCAACCAGGCCTGAAACGTGCATCCAAACATGAGCGCGCCCTCTTCCAGGTTCCACAAACGCGAATCTCTCCGCTGACGCATAACGCACCGCGAATCCACCATCTTGGATATTTATTCCAATCTCATCCGCAATGGCTCGGCCCTATCTCGAAGCCAAACGCGCAGCCACGCGACCGATCATGGGACAACCCCTGAAATCCGCACACACCCGAAAATCCATCAAATGCTCACCTACCTAGGTCGGTAAGAAACACTGCCAGGACATCTTTGCAGTCTCCCATTTTGGGCCTGTGCTCGAGATCTGCCATACATAATTGTTTATCCTGTGGTTGTGGCTCGAGATGGAAAAGGAATGGTGGCACCAGCTTTGCTTGATGTGCTTCGGCGCATGGGATGCGTTTACCTTACTTACTAGACTGTCCCTCTCTCGGTAATACTGAATGCTAACACTTTTCTCTCGATAATAACCCCTTGAATTCCCTTGATGCGTTGTCGTTTTGTTGGCCCCTAATGCACACCTGACTCCTGAGCTCTGGCTTACGACAATAGCACAAATATGATATACGCCCTTGCCATGAAGCTTAAGTTGTGAGCCGTTTCCAGCGTATAAATATTAACAGTAATTGCACCGAGTTCCTCGTGCTGTTGCAACTTGCAGTATTGCCATTGTGAATAGTTTTTATAGCTCATAGAGAGTCCACCACCGGCGTTTATAAGAGAATTATATCCACCGCTCGTGTATAAAATACGTTGGTGAAAGTAGGAAATTGAAACGGGAAGGAAAAGACAACAGGAAATAGGGGGTTGTACGGAATAGTAGAATCATGATATGACATCAGTTGAGTTCCAGGCCAAGCAAACACTCCTCAAGTCCTCGTTCCATCTGCTCTCATGTGCCCACAAGTGTCCTCAGACTTGGGTAGTGTCGACCTCCTGTTTTCTCCCAATTCGGGAAACACTCCCAAGGGGTTCAAGGAAATCAAGGCTAGACACCGTTCGATCCTTCCTCTGAATATATTGAAAAGTGCCCTCGTCGACGTTCCTTCCGTGACAAGGAAATCTTGTTTAGGGATTGCCTTCTCTTCCTTGTGTCCCACCATGTGAGGCTCGTCAGATAGCTATGCTTGTTTCTGTTCTTCGGACGTGCCTGCACCAAACAGTAGGTAGGCATTATCACGACCTAAGCTTGGAGGAAGTGCAGTCAGCAATGAACCCCCTTCCCAATGAGCAAAGCAGTTTGATGCTGCAGAATAAACCTCTATCCAGTGCGTGCTCCTTCTCTGTTCTCTTTGTTTTCTCTGCGAACGATGTCTGCGAACGAATCAACAATTGCAAATGACGCAATGGCATCAAGTAAGTCTGATTTCCTTATCCCCTTAAACAGCCCGACTATTCTTATACAGTTCTCTCACCACTCACTGTCCAAGGATGCCGTGTTCCTTTTGGCGTTACCAGGCTTGACCACTCCAGTCCTCGCTTGGTGACCGCGGATGGCAGCATGCGGTCTGCGGAGCACCGCCCACCACCTTCGAGCACTACCCACCGCCCACTACTCTCGAGCACCAGGGCTCCGATCCCTGCTTTATGGTCTTATCCATCACAACCCCCCCCCCCCCCCTCCCTTCCTTTGAAGCACCACTGGCAGTTCCAACGTTTCCCGGTCTCGCAGGGGACAGGGCAACCCCCGTTTGCCATACTGCCCCATGATTGGCATAGGAGCAGGATGCTGGCTAACGTGTTACTTCGACAGCTGCGCTTCTGGTTGGCCTCGCGGCCAACACAATTACGATGGTGTGGTGGGGATACGGCCTGCCGCTGATGGCAGCGGCGTACGCGGTTGTTGTGTGGGTGGCCCAGCTAATGGGCATGCTGTGGCGGAAGCTGCCGGGGCCGGTGCGCGGGAGGGTTGGGGGGGCGCTGGCTGGGCTGGTGGGCGGTTTGTGCCCTGCCCCGGGTGAGGTGCGCAAGCATCTCGCCCAGGGCATTCACGCTTTGTTAGGTGTGGGGGAGAAGGCGGCCGGCGGGTTGGTGAGAACGGGGGAGGAGTGGAGGAATGGTGTTGTCTCGGCTCGGGGTCGGGTGGCCCGCTGGGGCGGGTTGCTGGGGAGATCGGAGCAGGGGGCGCTACCAACCCAAGAGGCGCCACCAGACGTGTCGCCGCTGGTCTCGGTGGGGACTGAGAGGGACCTGGTGGCCACAGACACGGCACCGGAAGCGGCGGCGGTGGCGGCGGTGGCCCCGGAAGCTGAGCACATGGCACCGGAGGAGGCGGCGGTGGCGGCGGCCGAAGACCTGGAAGCTGTGGGCGAGGCACCGGAGGTGGCAGCGCTGGTAGAGGTGGAGGAGTGGGAGGGGGCCCTGGCCACATGGGTGGTGTTGATGGAGGACCTCCAGAGTCCCCCGGAGTGGTGGTAGTCGCCGGGGAGCCCGAGTGGGGGTCCTCCCAATGCTTTTTTCCCCTTGCGTTTTTGCCTTTAAATATTCTTATCCCATCCGAGCCTCTCGCGTCACCGTCGCGGATGGGTGATCCTCATCGGATTCGGTCACCGATGAGCTAAGAAGAGGCAAAGCTACCACTTCCGAGAGCCAAGGTATGTTTGACCCAAACCACTTCTGCTGCGCGACTGGCGTCGACTGACATCAACTCAACTGCAACATCTTAGATCCTCACCGGTTGCTCTCCGATCCATTCATCAGGCGTCGGGCTGCTCCCATCTCGACTCGAATTCAACAAGACCAAGAAGCCATTCCACATGTTGCAAGCCCCAGGTTGCCTTGCATTTGCCAGGGAGCCAGCCAGCCACCCACTGTCATCCTGCCACCAGACAAGCCAGACCACCAGAACACCAGAACAAACAGGCTACATTGCTCACATTCCCACAAGTTATCTCACGTCGCTCTCAGACCCACCAATGCCACCATCAACCCCGAATCTGAGCACACCAAGGCATCGCCATCTGTGCCAAACGCCAATTCTGCAACTGGCAGTCACACACAACTTGAAAAATGGGCACCTCTCTCTCTGCTCCTTCCTTCCCCCGCCAGAGGTTGCCGGCACCGCTTCGTTCACCAACCCAGGAATGCTCCAGTGCTCAACCCGCCCTGCACGTCTCCCACCGCTCTGAGCTCGGTTGCCCTGAACTTCGACTCTGAATCGCAGTCGGGCACTGGGACGATCCAAGCAACGCCTGCGATCCTTGGCATCATGCTGGGTCTTGAAGGGGGATCATCTGCTGATAGCAGGAGGAAGTATTGGGATTGAAAGGATTGTTTTACCGTCCACCGCCGCAGCTGCCGCCATTTTGTATTTAATTCCCGTCATTACATGCATGTCCATACATCTAATTAGGTAGGTAGTACGTGAGCCGATGCAAGAGCTTCTTCACCAGCCCAGCTGGGGTCATGTGGGAAGTGCGTCACGTCATAATTATCATGAATGTTTATGATGCTTGATCATGTCATGACCGTCCCGGAGAGTACATACGTGCCCCGACTGGGGCTCGTCTGAATTGAACACAGCCGCAGTGATTTCTATCTACATACATAATTACCTAGCAGTAAGTCTGTTGCCACGCCGAGACCTCAGTCTCCATGTCGGTCAAACACCAAGTTGCACTTTGGCCTTGTCATCTCTTTGCCAAACAAACGCGGAAGAGCCAAGATTATCACCAACCATGCCTCTAACTTGCCCCAACTGCGTCACCCAGCTCACCCTTGTCATCGTCGACAAGGACTCGCCAGCGACAAACCCATCCGTCGCGGCGGCCTCCTTCGCCAACATCAAGGCGCCGCGCGACAGGAGGCTCGTGCTAGCAAAAACGCCGACTCCTCTCCCTGCCAACCCGACCGACGCCGACCTGAAACGACTCAAGCAACTCATGTGTTGCCCGTACGCCCCGTCGGTACGATGGAAGCCACAGCAACCGACAATGCGCCCGGTCGTGACCGACAAGGAAGACGAAGTCGGCGTGCTGAAGGACAGCCGCGCAAGCCAAACCCTAGACCGGGTAGCGAGGAAGATGCACGCCACCATCCGCGCCCTCGGGGATCAGTCGGCCGACACTCTCCTCGAGTCGCGACGGCGCGCCCGAGCCGAACATGATTTGTTCACTCCGATGCACTACGTCTTTGAAGCCGTCGGCGCCATGATATATGCAATGGAATGGACGAGTGGCCCGGCCGGCGCCGGCACTGTGCCCTCTCAGGCCACCATGGGGCCGTTCGAGCCCGGGTACAGGTTGCTACCTCCGTCTGTGCGCTTCCCTGATTATTCGTCGCAGCTTCGGCGCCTGTTTGAGCTCATGCTCGTTATCGACTATGGGTTTCCGGCCCTCCCCATCTGCGGGTCAATCTGCGGACCAATGCCTCACCTGAGGGATTCGTTTCTTGACGCATGGTCTAAGCTCGAAAGTTTCTCCGACTTTCTTGTGGGAATCGCGCGGCTTTGGAGATGGCGACAAGGTGTCCCAAACGATCAGTCATGGGGCCACATTGCCGAAGCCACGAACGCTTGGGCACATTGTAATGATTGTTTGGGGCTGAAAGTGCCGGTATGGGACGTGGCCACCATGATCTACTACTACCGCCTTCATCGAAAACCGGTTGGCACCGCAGACCACAAGGAAGGGTGGGTAGGATACACCGGGGTCCTCCAGGAGATGATCGCCGAGGTCCCGACCAGGGGAAGAGATCGACTGGAACGCAAGCTCTCGCTCGATGCTCATCTCCTCATCCCGAGATTCGTTCGAGATCGAAGGCTCCGGGGTCACATGCTCTTGGTCGTGCAAGATGTTGCGGCCAAGCACGGCTGCCAGCTCGCGCCTCCCAAGATGCCCAAGCCACCACTGTGGCGGAGATTGCTCCGCCACATGCAGGTTACGTCCCAGCAAGGGCCAGATGACAGAGAGAAAGGTCACGAGGATCTGAAACTTCTCGAAGGTCAGGGATGTGAGAGCGGAGGGGAGGAAGATGTCGATGCCAGCTGTGCTGGTAAAAGACTCGGCGCCGATAATCGGTCTAAGAGCGGTATAAGAAAAGCCGAATCAACTTTTGGTCTTGCGAATTCTGATCGGCATAGAAGAAGTCTAACGCCCAGCCCAGAGGGAGGGACCGACGGGGAGAGCAGAGAGAGAGAGTCGAGGGGTAGAGCCGGAGGGGAGAGTCAAGAGGCGGCAGCTGGGGGACTCCGGGAAGCCGAGGAGGCGGCGCCGGTGGAAGACTGGGCGGAGACGCAGGCCCGATGGGCGTCAGTGGCGGGCAAAGCATCGTTGTCCTAAGAGCGGATGGAACGAGGAGTGGTCCTGTAACTGTTTCTGATGTAGGTGAATGTTTGTTGGATGTTCAGGGGTGTGCACTAGGGGTATCACGTGATTAGAGAGACAAACCAAGGTCTACCTCCTTAGGGAGCTGGTCCCTGTCGCCGATGATCAGCATTCAGCACGACTCCGACAGACCCGAGCCAGTTCCGAGCCAGCTCCACGAGTCAGTCCTAGACCCAAACAAAAAAGATGGATTTTCCATTTCCAATGAAAAGATCTCCAGCCAGAAAATCTCCGGCAACAAGATGGAACCGTCGGCTGCATCCCCGAACCAGAAGAATGCATATCCGTACGACACCGAACAGGTCCGCGAGCTGCTGAAGCGCAAGCGCAAGGTCCGCGGCATCCGGTCGTGCTTCCCGTGTCGCCACCGCAAGGTGCGCTGTGACGGCCGCGTCCCGTGTGCGAGCTGCGTCGAACGCAATCACCCCGAGTTGTGTCGCGTCCCGACATCTTCTGGTTCCGCGCGAGCGGCACATGCAGCATCGGAGGATCACGACTCGGCGGCGTCTACATGCAGTAGTCATCGGGTGTAATTCGGCCTTTCCCCAAGCGGCATTATTTGCCTGTAATTTTTGTCAATGTGAGGAGTAATGGGCCGCTGACGACACGCTCAGAAATGATACGAATGATACGATTGAGCGCGCTCAAGGTCAAGGCCAGACCCAACCCCAACCCCCAGACACACGGCTCCTGATTTCCCGACTGGAAGCAATCCAGGACCAGCTTGCCGCGCTCAAGGCGGATCTCCAGGCTTCGTCGACGCGGACTTCAACCCCTCCAACCCCAGCCCCGGGGTCCAGTCCCCGCCCCGGGGTGCGGTCCGGGGTGCGGAGTCAGCGGACCAGCAAATCCCCCGGCCGCCACTTCGTCGAGGATGCCACCGGAGCCACCATCTTTCTGGGCAGCCGCTCAGACACGCCGCTGGCGCTGGGATGTCGGCAGCCGGCGATGTCAACGGCGACGACGCCAGGCGATGCAATGCTGTACGAGGCCATGATGGTGGACCAGTTTGTGCCGCGCGCGTATCCCTTTACGAACCTATGGGGTTCGGCCGCGGCGATCAAGGAGGTCTGTGAGACGTTGCCGGATGATTCCGACATCATTCGGTAGGCCTCCTACCTACCCCGTCGTTGTTTAATGATTGATATCGTACTGATGCGGTGACTGGAAAGATACTGGCAGACGTACCAGTCAACCGCCTACCCGTTCTACCCAGTGCTGGTGACCATGGACCAGTTCGGGGCCTCGCTCTTTGCATTCCTGGACGAGAGAGCAGCTTTCGCGGGAGAAGCCACCAGCAATCGGCCTATGAAAGAACCGGATCCGTCATGGCTGGCGTTGCTGTTTGCCGTGTTGGCATGTGGCGTACAGTTCTCGGATGATCCGATCCAGGAGAGGGATTTGAGGTCCAAAGTATTCAGTGCGTTTTCCTTTCTTCCCTGGAGGGCAGTCCCCTGAGGTGAGTGACTGATGGTGTTATGACAGTCTGCTCCTCCTTCCAGTGTCTACGCCTGTCGAATTTCTTCAACCGGCCGGATCTGGACCAAATCCAGGCCATGGCATTGATCGGGCATTGTCTGCGGAATAACCTGGACACCAACAGCGCGTGGATTTTGATGGGTGAGTATTTCCCTGGGAACAGGGCAGATTTATAGACATGGAGGTATGCTAACAAGTACACCAGGCGCGACGATCCGACTGGCCCAGAGCATCGGACTACACGAAACATCACCTTCCTTACCTCCGACTGAGCGAGCCCAGCGGAGTGTACTCTGGTATATACCCACAACGACCAGTCCTGTTACTGTTACTGCCTACAGGAGATAACCACAAGAACCAATGCTAACACAAAACCATAACCAACCAAAAAGGTGGACACTCATCTGGCAAGACACCTTCCTCTCCTTCACTTACGACCGCCCGCCCAGCGCAATAACGACAATGAACTGCCCCATCCCCTACTCCACATCCACTGACCGCGGGGGCTACTCCTTCCCCGAGTGCATCTTCACAATCTGCGACATCCTCCTCGGCCGTGCGCGGCAAGAAAGCAGTTCGAGTTCGTCCCTGTCCCTATCGACGCCCCTACAGCGCAGCCAAGACTGCAAGCGCCAGCTCAAAGCCGTGTGGGACTCCGCGGCGCCCTTCTTGACGGACAAGGCGTGCTGTGTCGCGCTGCAGGACCATCTCGAAAGGTTGGCGCTGGGGGTGCATCTTGGCTATGCCACCTGCCGGCTGAGTCATGATGTGTTGATGTTGTTGCTGGATGGGGGGGATGGGGCTGTGGTTGGGGGTGAGGAGAGTGTGAGGGAGGACTGCATGCGCAGCGGACTGGCGGCGGTGGAGAGTTTTCTGGATCTGCATCGGTTCTCGGCGAGGGTGTGTCGCAGCTGGGCGTTTGTGCATAATGCTGTCAGCTGTGCGATTACGCTGCGCGGGCTGGAGAGGGAGGCGGGGAGTAATCATCCGCGGGCTGAGGCACCGGTGCGCCGGCTGATGGCGGTGCTGGAGAGGGAGGCTAAGGCGTCCGAGTGGTGTGATGCTGATACCAACGTGAGGCACTTCGGGCCGTATTCGAGGGAGCTGAAGGCACTGCGGGAGATATATGGATCAGAGTGAGGAGTGAAAACGAGGTATTATAATTTTGTCTATCCATCTATCCCGAGGTCTACAAAGATCATGATCACCGCTGCTTAGCCCGCACATAGAAATTCATCGGCCTGATCAACTGGAACTCCGGATCATAATCAATGCTCTCCAACCCCTCGCGGACAAACTCATACCGCGACACCAGCTCCGACAGCAACACCTTCACCTCCAGCAGCGCAAAGTTGAAGCCGATACACCCCCGCGGGCCCGTGGCAAAGGGGATGTAAGCGCAGCGGTGACGGTCCTTAGTCTCGTCGCTGTCCCAGCGGTCCGGGTCGAAGCGGAACGGGTCGCGCCAGACGCCCGGGTTGGTGTGGATAGCGTACAGGGCGGGGATGATGACGGCGTCCTTGGGCAGGCGGTAGCCGCCGGGGAGGACGACCTCAGTCTTGGCGGTGCGGCCGGGCTGGAAGGATGCGTTGTGCAGCCGCTGTGTCTCCTTGACGAACTTGTCGAGGTAAGGGAGGGAGTGGGCCAGCTCAGGGGTCCACTCGGTCTGGTTGCGCTCGCCGTTCGGGCCGACGATGCCGTGCTCGACCAGCTCCTCGTACAGCCGGTCCTGCACGCCCTCGTATGTGACGAGGCAGTAGACCAGCCAGGAGAGAAGGGCTGAGGTGGTGGTGAAGCCGGCGCCCGTCACGATGAGCATATTGGCGATGTGCAGGCCGGAGGGGAAGTGCTCGCCCTTTTCGTCGACGGCGTGCAACAGATAATCTACTACGCACTCTGCTGTCAGGGCGGCCTCGTTCATGGGCGCGTCCGGGCTCGTGGACCGCGCGGCCACCTCGTCCATGGCCTCCTGCAGCTGGGCGTAGATGGTCTTCTGGACCTCGCGCAGGCGCGCGGGGTCGCCAAACGGCAGCATGCGGTACCAGTCCCCACGCGCCGTGACCTTCTTGTTGAGCGACAGCAGGTTGGCGATGTTGGTGCACATGGGGTGGATCGGGGCGTCGACGGAGTCGAAGTGGCCAAAGTCCTTGCCCAGCGAGAAGGTGCCGATCGTCTGCGATGCCAGCTTGAGCATGAACTGGTAGACGTTCCAGGCCTCGCCGCGGGAGTCCAGCTCATCAAAGACGGGCAGCGATTTGCGCGCGCACGCCTGCATGAGCCCCGTGTAGTGGCGCACCGCCCGCGGCCCCATGGCCGGCGGAAGGAACTTGTGGGCCAGCCGCCAGTTCTCCGTCTCGGTGTCGCCGATGAAGATGGCCGTGTTGTCCTTGACTCCCCACAGCGGATGGTCCGCGTTGATCTTCTTGGTCATGTAGACGGATTCGTTCAGCACCACCTGTGCCACCTGCGGGCTGTCGGTCAGGTACGTCGTCTTGCCCATGTTGGTGGTCTTGATGACGGGGCCGTATTTGCGGAAGAGGCGGTAGTGGTTGCCCAGGTGATCTGGGAAGATCTCGTAGAAACTGCCCACGAGGGGCAGCCCGGGAGGGCCCTGTGGCGTCTGCACCGCGTTGCCATCGATGCGAAGGGCAACGGGCGTGGAAACTTCTAGGATGGCTGACACGGCCGCGAGGGGCTCTGATGAAGGGTCTGCGTGGAAGGAAATGCCTGGAAAGGGGTCAGGGGTTAATAGGGGCTTTGATACAGTAAGATACATATGGGGATGAATGGAGTGAACGGACCCGTTGGTTGGGCAACATGAAAGACGGCGCCCACCGCGCGTTGAAGATCCTCCAGCTTCCACTGGGGCTCGACAGCGACCGCCCGAGCCGTCGAGACATCGTCGCCAACCAGGTAGAATTCCATTGTGTTGGGATTAATTATTATCATAAGATGAGGGAATCATGCAGACGGAATACGACTGGATATTAGGACACGATCATCTTTATATCTCTGGACATGGTCAAAATCTGACATCCTTCCGAGTATCCGTTTGGTTTGAGGCGATACCTGACGGGATTGGCTCCGCTTGATGACTCGTCCGAGTCTCGGGCGAGGTTCGGCCGTATCCAGGTTCTCACTGTGGATGCCACCTGGAATACCCGGAACTCGTACCCACAAGTAGAAACCATAGAAGTGCTTCTGTATATATTAGATTGCTGGTATCGATACCGAGCACCTGGATTCGTTCCTGGATGCATTCCATCCAGACCACCGACATTACATTGAGTGCAGACAGCATGTCTTACACGCTCGAGCAGGTCAAGCAACACGCTCAACCAGACGATGTCTGGATTGTGCTGCACAACAAGGGTATGCTCCCCGGTATTGAGCATAACTTAACTGTCACAGATCACTAACGCTGCCATCTATTAGTCTACGACGTCACCAAGTACCTTGAGGACCATCCCGGCGGTTCTGCCATCCTGCTTGAAGTCGCTGGCACCGATGCCACCGAGGCCTTTGAAGACACCGGGCACTCCGATGAGGCCAGAGAGGAACTAGAGGCCTACTACATTGGCGACCTTCCCGACGAGGTAAGTAATTCTTCCGTCCGTGGGCTTGGTTAATACTTCCACATTGCTAACCGCGTGCAATCCCAGGAACATGCCGATGTCGTCGAGGTCTACCGGCCGACCTTCGAGTCCGTCTCCCAGTCCGCCGTCATCGCCGTCAAATCCAAAACCACCACCACCTCCTCCTCCCCATCCCTCACCTCAGCTCTTCTCAAGCTCGGCCTCACTGGCCTGGCCGGCACTGCAGCCGTAGCAGCCTATCGTCAGGGATGGACCACACAGCACATCCTTCAGGCGTTGCGCCGGCTGCTCTCCTCCCTCCGGCTGCCCAAGGGTAGCCACCACGCCGGCGGCGGCGGCGAATTTTGGTCTGGTGTGGGCATCGCCAGCGCCGTGCAGCTCAGCCTGACGCTGGGCGCCGGCCTCTGGGCATCGAAAAAGCTGGACGTGCAGGAGGAGTTCACGCACCACGCGGCGCGGCGACCCGCAGCACCTGCACGGTTTTTACGCCTGCGACGCACGGTGGCGGTTGAGAAGAATAAGAAGACGAAGCCACGGTCCAGCCCGCTGGATCCGCGCCAGTGGCGGGCGTTCCCGCTGACGGAGAAGGTCCAGCTGGCGCCAAACGTGTACCGGTTCGTGTTTGCGCTGCCGCACGCCGACGACGTGCTGGGTCTACCAACGGGCCAGCACATCGCGCTGCGGGCGACCATCGACGGGCAGAGCGTGTCAAGGTCCTACACGCCGACGTCCAACAACACCGACCTCGGGCGCGTCGAGCTCGTGGTCAAGGTGTACGAGCAGGGAGCCATGACCAAGCACCTGGAGCGTATGGCGGTGGGCGACACGATCGAGATCCGCGGGCCCAAGGGCGCGATGCAGTACTCGCGGCAGTACGCGCGGCACATCGGCATGATCGCCGGCGGCACGGGCATCACGCCCATGTACCAGCTCATCCGGGCCATCTGCGACGACGAGCAGGACACCACGCAGGTCTCGCTGCTGTACGCCAACAACACCGAGGCCGACATCCTGCTGCGCGACGAGCTGGACGCCTTTGCCGCCAAGTGCCCGCACAAGTTCAGGGTGCAGTACGTGCTGAGCCACGCCGACGACTCGTGGACGGGCCACCGCGGCTTTGTCAGTACCGAGTTAATCGGGCAGTATCTGGCCCCCGCAGCGGCGGATAGCAAAGCCTTGCTGTGTGGGCCGCCGCCGATGATCAATGCCATGAAGAAGGTGCTGCAGGGCCGGGGGTGGACGATGCCCGGTTTGGTGGGGAAGGCGACGGACCAGGTGTTTTTGTTTTGAGTGGCGAACGGGTCTTGCGGGTGTACATACCACAAGATATTTAGAAGTCGAATCTATGTGCAGAGATTAGCATTTCCATGAACTGGCCTCGCTAGCGTGACCTAACTGGTGTGACATCAGATGAAATGTCGCCTTGCATGCCTGTGAGTATGGATTGTATGGAAGTGCCAAAACCACCCAAGGCAAGGTACCTGAATTAGGCGTAGCAAATGCGCGAGACCGACGGCAAGTTGGCACCCTCAGCAGTCCGAACTCCGGAGCGCGAGGGAGAAAACAGGGAAACAGCAGTCCCCATCGACTCGGGTCGAGCCGGCGCCAGCTTTCGCCATGGCAACTTGACGCCGGGCAGACCCCTGGCCGACCCAGGAGCATCGTTCTCACAAGCTTTTTGCCACCAGGACTAGGCAAGCGGCAGCGCCGGGCAACATGTTGAACCGTGCGCGTATCAAGCCATCGGAAACGACAAAAAAAGACGCGCAAGGGTAGCCCTCCGAGATCAACCCCACCCGGCCGGGGCTGGAGAGCGGGCCCGGCCCCGACGCCGGTGCGAACCGTTTCCGGTGGGTCTCCGAGACGTTTCCGTCCCTCCTCCGAATCGACTCCGTCCCGGTTCCAGCATGCTCGCGTTGACTCCACTCCGAGCCCGATCTTGTATGTGGATGAAAACCCATCTCGCTGGTCGGGCATCGGCATCTGCGGTAGTGGATTGTGGTGGGAATGACTCGAGGATTGGGGATATATATCCAGGCGTATACCTGGGATATACGCCCAGCCATCCAGTCCACCCGGTCATCCCAATCCACACCATAATGCATTTGCCAGCCACACCAAAAATGATTCCAACAGACTACACCTCCCGCCCCGTTGTCCTCCTGGGCGCCGGCGTGCTCGGCCGGCGCATTGCCTGCGTCTTCGTCGCCGGCGGCTACACGGTCCACATCCGGGATCCCAGCGCCCAGGCGCTGGCCGACGCCGGCGCCTTCATCGAGGCACACCAGGCCGAATTCGCCACCCTGACCAAGACCAACCCCTCAGGAGCCTCGTGCGGCAGCTACCACACCTTCACCGAGATTGAGCCGGCCGTGGCCGGCGCGTGGCTGGTGATCGAGGCGGTGCCCGAGAAGCTCCCGCTCAAGATCTCGACTTTCGCCGACGTGGACATGCACGCGCCGGCCGACTGCATCATCGTCTCCAACAGCAGCTCGTTCAAGTCGCGGCTGATGCTGGACGGGGTACGCCCGGAGCGGAGGCAACGCGTCGCCAACATGCACTTCACCATGCCGCCGGACATCCGCACCGTGGAGCTGATGACGGACGGCGAGACGGCGCCGGAGCTGTTCCCCTTTCTGACGCGCGTGTTGGACGAGTGCGGCATGATCCCGGTGACGGCGAGGAAGGAGTCGACCGGCTTCATCTTCAACCGTCTGTGGGCCGCCGTCAAGCGCGAGATTCTCTTGATTCTCGCCGAGGGCGTCTCCTCGGCCGAGGAGATCGACCTCCTCTGGCAAAACATGTTCCAGACCCCGTCCAGCCTGCCGCCGTGTCGGCTGATGGACCAGATCGGCCTGGACACGGTCGCCTTCATCGAAGACAACTACGTGGAGGAGCGCGGACTGGATGGAACCCTGACGGTCGACTGGCTGCGCGAGCAATACATCCGCCAGGGGAAACTCGGGCTCAAGAGCGCCCACGGGGGACTGTATGCTGCCGAGTCCTCGAGAACGGCCAATGGCACCGACAGCGCCGACGGCATCTATCTGCTGGATGTTGGGCTCGGCGCCAACAACGCCGACGTCAGCCAGATCCCCACGGCGGGCCGCATCCTGCGCTTCGACCCGTCCACCAAGAAGACCATAACCCTGGTGTCGGGCCAGTCTCTACCAGACGGCATCGACGTGTCCCGGGCAGCGGGCCGCATGTTCTGGACCAACATGGGCGCGGCAACCTCAACACACGACGGATCGGTGCACTCAGCACAACTGGACGGGTCCGACATCCAAACCTTACTGCCCGCCGGCACGGTGCACACGCCCAAACAGCTGGCGGTGGACGAGCGGGCCAGCAAGGTCTACTTCTGCGACCGCGAGGGTATGAGCCTGCACCGGATCGACTTTGACGGCGGCAACCACGAGGTCCTCGTCCGCACGGGCTCGCTCGCCAGTCCCGATCAGAAGAAGGACATGACGCGGTGGTGTGTGGGCATCACGCTCGACCCCGTGTGCGGGTACGTGTACTGGACGCAGAAGGGGCCCAGCAAGGCGGGCCAGGGCCGGATTTTCCGTGCAGGGCTGGATATCCCGGCGGGCCAGACGGCCGAGACGCGGCGGGATATCGAGCTTGTGCTGGATCAGCTGCCCGAGCCGATCGATCTTGAGCTGGATGCGGCCGAGCAGACGCTGTATTGGACGGATCGCGGCGAGCATCCGACTGGGTGCTCGCTGAACAAGGTGCACGTGGGCGGGGCGGTGCTGGAGACGGAGGAGCTGCGGGCCAAGAAGGTGATTCTGGCGCGGCACTTCAACGAGCCCATCGGCTTGAAGCTGCAGCGGGAGAAGAGGGTGGTGTATGTCGCGGATCTCGGCGGGGCGGTCTACCAGGTCAGTGCCGTGACGGGGAGGAAGACGGTGTTGTTCCGGGACGAGGCTTGCTACACGGGGGTTTGTTTATAGAGGTCAACCGCCGAACCTGCATGAGTATGTGCAGACACACAAAATACCACATTCTGACATTCTGCACGAGGCTGCATCGCTCTGCAGCCCGCAACTGACCTGCGGCTTGCGCCAATAAGAAACGACGGACAATACTGAGGTAATATAGAACTCCAAGTAGAACTGTAATGACACTGTCTCCCTTGGTCTGCCACCTTCCTAGTGGGTAAGCCAACAAGGCTGGTGGTGATGGTGATGGTGGGATGGAAGTGGAGGTGAACTGGGGGGTTCGAGGAAACGGGACCGCGCGAAGGGCGAAGAGGCTGTGGGAAAATCCCCTGTCGCGCCTGCCCCGCTTTGATGCGCCCTAGCCGTGCTGAAGGCCGCTGAACAACGAAGCGAACAGCGCCCTGCCCCCTGGCCTCAGCCTGTCAGGCAGCCTCCCTGCAACCCCGCTGCCCGCCTTCAGCGAAGCACATCAAGAGAAGCCTGGTGCCTCGATTCTTTCCCATCCAGAGCCACAACCACAAACCACAACCAAAACTACAACCTCAAAATTCAGCATGGAAGATCTTAAGCGCGAGTTCGAAGGGGAGCCTGCAAAGATATCGCCCAACCATGAAGCGAGACCACCCAAGCGACCCGAGAAGCTGCCCCCCGACGAACACGAGGAAGCTCGGCCAATGGAGCTGTCGCTGTCGCACAACCACAACCACAACCAGATGCTGCCCTCCGAGACGGCTGCGATTCACCACCCCGTCCCCCACAGCGCCGACGAGGCCATCAGTGACCCAAACACAAGGTCAGCAGATTTAATTACGGACTTGTCCGGTTTATGACGTCTTGATTATGACCCAGAGTGGGAGTTGATCAGACCCAACACCTGGGCCTGAAGCTGCCTCTGTAAAGTCTGGTGTCACAGCAAGCTTACGAAGGGGGTTAGCACCCACATGCCAACTCCCGCTAAAGCCACCTGGCGCGGTCAAGACGACGACGGCGACAGCGCGAGGCTGCTCACCGAAATGGAATACTTACGAATGCAGCTGCGAGAAGCCAACAATCGTGCCGACCGTGCCGAGGGGATTGCTGAAGACCTGACGAGACAGTTCGAATCGAGCTTCAGTCAGATGGCCATGGCGGGGGAACATGACAATCCAGCAGACTCCGTCTCAGCTCTCACGGCCGAGAACCGCGGGTTAAAGCTAGAACTGGACGAGGCGCGATCTCACATCTTCAGTCTTCAACCCTACCGAAAAGACATCACCCCGAAGGAAGTGGGCCAGGTAAGTTTGTTCTCATTGCGGCCCCCAGGCTTTGCCCCTGAGTCTGACTGACAGGCCCACCCAGGAATATGACGACCTGGTCAACGACATCACCGACTGGGTGACCAACTTGGTGAATCCCATCCTCGAACACGATGACAAGATCGACAGTCTGCTGGCGGCAGCGAGGAAACGGCCGGTAGAGCTTCACCCCCTCAGAAAGTACCTGCACAGCCAAGCAGACCTGGTCCATGGATGCACGTTTCCCGAGACAGACATTGACATCTTGATTGCTGTCGTCATGCGTTTTCTCCAAGACCACATCTTCCAGGCCGTTCTTTTCGGGGCGGTGCCGGATATTGTCGACGTCCTCAGCTCTGTGGAGGCTTCGATGCAGAACAATGTCGAGCCCAAGAGAGGCATGTACAGCTTGTTCCAACCAATTACTTTATGTGTTTGCGGTAGTCTTACTAACTGTCACCCTGACAGACCTCTTTGCTCTCCGATCATGGCGGGCTGAGACCCTCAACGCTGTCCTGTGCTCACCTGTCTACTTGAAGGCGAAGCACGGCCGGCTCAGGGAGCTCACAATCGAGCTGGCAAGTCTGCTCCAGATCTTCGTCAGGAAAAAGGAATGGAACAAGCTCTGCATTGCCTGCCACGACGGCATCATCAAGCCGGCCTCCAAGCTGCACGAGAAGCTCATGACATCAACCCACCACTTCTACCTCGACCTGAACACCTACATCATCTGGAACACCCGCCAGGAGCTCAAGACCAGCCCCGATTTCATCGACGACCTGCCCAACCTGAAGTGCGAGAACATCCTCCAGAACCGCAAGCCCTTCAACGTTACCAAGCTGGACCCCATGCCGACGGCCGAACAGGTGTACCACGAGCTGACCAACGTCGCCACCGTGGTCCCGGCCCTCTACATGCGCCAGGTGGGCAAGGGGGATGTCATTAGGGAGCCGACGATCGTGCGTCGGCAGCAGGTGTTGGTGGCGTGGGGGCCGGTCGAGAAGAGAGAAAGGTTTGTCAAGAAGGGAGAGCGCACCCTGCTGCATCAGTTGTGCTTTTCGCATTCTGACAGGGAGGAGAGCGGTGCTGCTTACAGGTAGCTGGGCTCATCTGCTGGGCTGCTTGGGGATAGTTACGGGATGTGTATTTACCGTACCAATAGTTAAACTTACAGCGATCCACAACAGGGGTAACACTCGATGGACGACCTGGGAAGAGCAACGCACAACCAAAGTCCGATGAGCTGTTGACCGCTATGAGTTGCGACAACTGGAAACAGCGCCTGGAACAACACAGTGCGTTCTCAAGGACCAACTCTCAAAGCTGGGAATGGGGGAACCATCTGGAATCTGCCTCGCTTCTGCGCCTAAGGTGCTGGACGCTAAGAACGCCACAGAAGCCGGAAGCGCCTACAGTGTAGCATCGCCTCGCCATGCAGCCTGTTTTCCGCTCACGTTAACGTTCACCAGCGACCAAATCAGCCTTGAACCCATTCCCCCGTTTCAGGTAAGCGGGCAAATCTGGCTCGCGTCGGTCTGCAGGATTGGGTTAGGCTCCCGCACGGTGCATACCTTGCGCTTGGGTACCAATTACACCAATTACAGGTAATTTCAGGCCATCTGCCTTCCCCCTCCCCCGCCTTTCAGCCATGACTGCCACTCCCCAACTTCGAGCCATCCCCGCATTGAAGTGTCAGTCTTCACGGGATCTTTGTCACCTACTCGACAAAAGGCCTACTCACTACTGTACCTTTACACAGAATTCCCGGTTGCTGTCCCCTACCTTGACTCACGGCATCGACTTTCCATTGCCTGGCCCGGGCCTGAAAGCACCTGAAAGCAACCCACCCGGATCCCAACACAGCCCAGGGCACTCAAGAGGCTGTGTCACGGTTGTTAATGCTCCTGAGTGCCCACACCTCGGTCTGCAAGAAAGGCTACCAACCCAGGCTGTTGTGTGTTGGATGACAAACTTCTGCCTGCACGACGGCAACACGTGCCGAATACTCGACTGAGGCGAGTAGAGGCGCGCTGCACTGGTAAAGTCCCCCCCTAATTATTCTGTCCCATCCCCAACCCCATCCCGTCTCAGCCTTGCCGTCCTTGGTGTTGGTGCCATTGCCCCCACATTCTTGTTCTGTTCAACCCTGAAGGAGCATCGATGCATGGAGACATTTGCCTGCCCACTGAAGCGCCTCTTTGCAAAAGGCTCAATGTCACATGTCGGCATTGACAACTCCGTCATGTCAGGCCCATGCACATAGCTAACTGCGTTTTACAATCTGACAGACGTAGTGGAAGACGGAGTCCTGGTGTCCAGCCGCTTGGCAACCCACCAGGCTGCTATCACAATCAGGACCTCCAGCCTTCTCTGCCCTCTCTCGCCTGCTCAAAAGGCATTGCGGGGAAACCATGGCATATTCAGCTCCACTGCCAACAAGAGCGGTGTACGGACCTATCAATCCTGCCATATTGGCGGGGTTTGACTGGGAGGAGGAAGAGGAGGAGGCACCGTCGCAAGAAGGTACCTCAGGGTCCCAGGGCCAGACTGTGCAACCCCAGACACCACCAACGGCCACACCTACCAGCCCGGCTGCATCACCATACCGCCCCTTCAACTCAACCTTGTTTGGTGGATTCGGAGATAATACGGCGCGCGCGCCTTCAGGAGCGGCAACAAATGGAGCCAGCAACCGGGGAGAGGGATTTAGTCTGCGAAGGACTGCGGTGAAGACGGGGAAGAAGGTGGAGGGCGGGCAAGCTTCGAAGGGGGAGACCACACCAAAGGACAAGAGGTTAAGCACCGAAGAAACCCAGCCAACCAACCCATACGCCGCAGCCATCGAGAATAGGCAGAACGCCATGACGGTGGCCTTTCTTCGCAGCCCAGCCGGGTTGTCAGACGGCAATCTACCCTCGTCCATCACCCCTGATGACCTCGGGTGCGTCTCCTATACATACGAAAACAAGATAAGGTATCCTTGCTAACCCCCTTCGCAGTTTTGGGCAGCGATACCGAGTCGCCGAGGCGACATCCTCCGTCGTCGTCACCAACCAGCGCCGGCTGCCCGACATCCTCAGCGGAGACCGCGAGTGCGTCGTCTGCACCGACACCAAGCCCGTGTCCGACTTCCCCTCGGCGGGCATCACCAAGACGTGCGACCACGAGCCAACGACCTGCCATGCCTGCGTCGCGGCGTCCATCCGAGCCGACCTCAACAACCGCCTATGGAACGAAATCAAGTGTCCCGAGTGCCGCGCGACGGTGTTTTACGTCTCCGTCCTGCGTTTTGCCCACGACTTTAAAAAATCGGGGTAAATCCCCCCCCCCCCCCCCCCCCCGGCCTCCCTACACACACCCTATCTCTCTCTCGTCACCCCGAGCCAAAACAACAAAAATATATACTAACCCCGCCCCCAAAGCTACCAAACCCTCTCATTCCGCACAGCCCTCTCCACCTCCCCAACCTTCATCTGGTGCACCTCGGGCTGCGGCTACGGCCAAGTCCACCTCTCGGGCGACACCCAACCCATCGTGACCTGCCGCCTCTGCTCCCACCGCTCCTGCTTCCACCACAAAGTCGCGTGGCACGAGAACCTCGCCTGCGACGAGTACGACGCGCTGTGCGCGGACCCGGCCAACTTCCGCAGCCGGTTTGACCTGGCTAACGAGGAGGCCGAGGCCGAGGCCGCGAGGCGCGCGGCGCAGGAGGATGCGGATCGGGTTTTTGCGCAGGGGTTGGTTGCTGAGGAGAGGAGGGAGGCGGAGAGGGAGAGGAGGGAACGGGAGGAACGGGAGAGGGTGGAGAGGGAGAGGAGGGAGAGGGAGAGGGTGGAGAGGGAGAATAGGACGAGGGAGGAGAGGGAACGGAGGGAGGGGCTGGCCAGGAGGGTGAGGGAGGATGAGGCTAGTAGGAAGATGGTTGGAGGGACGACGAAGCCTTGTCCCGGGTGTAAGGCGCCGATTGAGAAGAATGAGGGATGGTGAGTGATCTTTTTTTTTATTTTTTCCGCTCCCTCTTTCTTCTTCTTTTCTCTGTCCCCCTCCTTTACGTACTTGGATGGCTTCGTTTACTGACGGACACCGTGTTGGCAGCTCCCACATGACGTGTAAGTTCAACATTTTCCTTCATCGATCCGTACACCCCATGGCTACTACTTGAGCGAGCTGCTCGTAGCAGACATGCATTCCTCTTGTCCCATTTCCCCCCCTCCACCACAGACGTTAAAACTGCGTTCTGTGCAGGTACCAGATGCCGCTTCGAGTTCTGCTGGGGCTGCAACGTTAAGTGGACCCGCGGCCACAACATCGGCTGTGTTGGATGATGATAAGAAGGAAAAAAATCAGGACGAAGACGGGCGCGTGTAGATCAGGTGCGAGGAGTTAGCATGTACATGGGGGATATTTTTGGCGCCTTCTTCGAGGGATGATTGCTGATGTTTGCTTTTGCGACGGACAGGCACGGCGTGTAACCATGGCTTCTGCTGGGAATGCCTCGCCGATCATAAGGAGATTCTGGAGAAGGATAATAGTGTGCATCTGGAGGTGTGTCCGTGGCATCCGAGTAATATCAAGGAGTGAGGGTGGAGAAGGGTGTTGGGAGTTGGCAGGGAGTGATGGGTCAGGGTTTGGGGGGGGGGGGGTAGGCATGGATCTGGTCTGGACAGTTGGAACCACATTATACGGAGGTATTGGCCGGGCTCAGATCCAAGTTGAACTCTGCAGTAACCCTATTTTGCGAGCCGTAACATACTTGTCTTACTCATGATGTGGAAGCGCTCATATCAGCCATCCCCTAAACCGGCTCCCAAGCGTGCCATTTGCGCTTCGCGTTGCCTTAAACTGGCGGCAGTGTGCCACCCTTTGCTTTCTTCTAACCTTGATGTTTCCCTTATTAAAGACAATCCCTCGAATGGTAAACAAACCTTGCTTTTCTGTTCATTATTGTCCACTTTCTTCACAACTCCTCCCTGACTTCGTTCGGATGCGAAGCTGACCCCTGAGCGCTGTTTTGGTTCCACTGCAGCGGTCGACCCACCAACCAACCATGCTGTGGAACTGTCAAAAATGCCCCACAGCATGCCCTACAAAACCAAATTTTTCGCCCCCCAAATCTTTCTTCCACCCTTTCAACCTCACAATCGAACCTCGTGTTCCTACCACGCCTTTTTTGCGTGCGACGCGCCAAAACCATGATGCGCGTCTCTTAGCCCAGTTTGTCAGGGCAGCTGGATGCATTCCCATTTTTTCTTTCAAGCGAAATGAAATGAAATGAAATGACGGCGCAGCGGCTCTTCCTCGTCCGCCACGGCGAAACAGTCGACAACGTCGCTGGTATCTAGTGCGTACGCCTTTTCTCTCCTCCCCTCCCTCTTCCTTATTGAACACGAACTAACCCAGACCCCCTCAGTGCAGGCACGCGCGACTCGCCGCTCACCGTCCACGGGGTGCTCCAAGCCAAGCGACTCGGTGCACACCTTGCTGCGCGGACAGCGACCGTTGGCCCGGTGAGACACGTGTTTGCGTCGGACTTGAGGAGGGCGGTGGAGACGGCCGAGGCGGTTGTTGCCGCTCAGGTTGCATCTGCTGCCCACGGCGAGGCGACTGACGCGCCATCACCGCTCAAACTAGTCCGGTTGCGGGAGCTGAGGGAACGCGATTTTGGCGAGGCCGAGGGCAAGAAGTTCGGCGTGGGCGGGCTGGCTCTGGCTGGTGCCGAATCGCGCGAGCAGATGCGGTCGCGGGCGGAGACGTTCGTGCTGGGCCATTTGGCACCGCTGTTGCAGAAGTTTGGTGATGGGGCTGGGGGATGCATCGTGGTCGTTGCGCATGGCCTGATCCTCGACTCGCTTTTGCGGGTGCTGCTGGCGCGGTTTGGTCTGAAGGGCGCGACTCAGCTGGTTGATGGACGGGTCACGGCTTGGAGCAACACTGGATATGTCGAGCTCGCCGTTGATGTCGACCCCGGGAAGCCAACCGTGGCTGAAGAGCAGGGCTCTGGTGCGGTGTCTGGTGATAGGACACACACACTGCCTGCAGCCCCGCCGCCGCCCCAACAGCAGCAACGCATCAACTTGTACGTTCTGGGGGTCAACGTGCTGAAGCACCTCGAGGGCTTGAAAAAAACACGCGGTGGCATCGGTAGCGCCCAGTTCGACAAGCGGCAGAGAACGATGGATTCGTTCTTTGCGCCGGCGGCGAAGAAGGCGAGGGTTGAGCAACGGCCGGAATAAGGCTGAGCCTCCCCCGTCTCTTTCCGCCGACAGAGGCACCTTTTGGTAAGCTACTATTCATTTCATTTTGTCTACCCTGCTGCTTTTATGATGAGAGAAACAATGTTCACAGACCTGTACCGAAACACTATGTGGAAAAACTTGTCCAACCGCTATCTGAGAAGCATCTTCTTCCTTTGTTTGCTGCATTCATCTGGGTTTCCAGGCGCTAACTTTTGGAAAGACAGGTTACCTATGTTGGAACTCATGTTTTCCGTGGTCGCCGCTCGGCGATCTGGAGAGTCCACCATGCTTTGGCATGGCGGCTTGGTTGCGCTTGGGAGAGACCAGCTTCCCTCGTTGGAGATGGCAGATAGCATCCGTAATTGAAAGCTTGACAAACCCCAACGCCGTGCTCTTTGCCTTGTGACAGTGCACCTGGGTCGTGATGCCATGACAAGCCGCAGGACTGTATCAGTCCTCTCCGCTCCCCTCACCGTCCTCGTCCCCGCTCTCCTCTTCGTCCGAGGCCGCCAACCCCTGTGCCTCCTCGGACGGCAGCATGCGCGGAAACCAGCCGAACTCGCCAAAGTCAACCATCAACTCCCCCAGCGCGCCAATGGTCACGGTAACCCCCTCGGCTTCCAGTGCAGCTGCTTGGTTGCGCGCCCCTGACGGCTGGGACCTTGTCCGCGGCAGTCATGTCGTGTCAGCGTCCTGTCTGGGTCAAATACCCGCAAAACACAACCCGTGACGATTGCGAGGGGACACAACAAAAACAAAACAAACCTCGGAGAGATGACCCCCTTGGCATTGATCACCCGCTGCCAGGGGACATTGTCGTGGTGGAAGCGCGCTGAAGGGTCTAAGGGCAGGTGCTTGAGGCAGACGCCTACTTGGCGGGGGCGTTGGGCTGTTTTGTATCAACGGAGGTGTGCATGTTAGATAACTAAGTGATGGAGTATGGTGGGCAGATAACATCTCAAGGGAGAGAATTGTCCAGAAGGGACGGAGGAGATGGAGGCTGCTGCGTACGGGTGCCGACCAGCTTGGCAATGTGCCCGTAGCTGGTCACCTTGCCTGGGGGGATTTCTTGCACAGCGCTGTAGACTGCGTGGAAAAAGGCCTGGGCTTCGGGGGTGCGGGTCATGCTGGGTTGTGTTGTTGCGAATTGGGTTGAGGGTTGCAGTGGTGGTTCTGGAAGGGATGTTGCTGCAGTCTGGATGTTGGGTGTGTGTTGAGTGGCAGCACTGCAAAAGAGCAACTCCAGGTGTTAATGTGGGGCAGTGGTGTGCATGAAAGGTGGGGCGTTGTCTCTCAAAGGGTGGGTGGATTGTGGCTTGTCGTACCTTTTTCTTCATTCATCCTTTCATTCTCATCAAGTCTCATACAACCAAATCCAGGGCCGACTTGTCAACACCCAGGCACATCAGGCTTCGACCAGCTCTCGATAGCACTATGGATTACAAAATACAATGACAGACCAGGTGCACTGCCTGTCCTGGCTGTGCCGGGTGGTGTCCGATGTTTGCCCTCGGCCTCAGTCCGGACATAATGAGGCTTCTTTGACCACGAATTGAGTCTCTTTTTGTCTCTTTGCCCTCGGTCTCACACCTCCAGAACCGCCTCAACAAGACGTTTTTGGATTCTCGGGACTCACAATGGCTATCCCAACCTCAAAGAACATACGAACTCCTCAAAGAGTCCACGAGTTCGCGCCATGGCCAAACCACACCGGTTCCCAGCATCACCACATCACCTTTTCAATGATCTAACAACTTCATCCCATTACACTCTCTCACGGATTTTCTCTCCATTTTACATAGGGTTTCTTTGCTGCAGCCGACAACCCCATAACCGAACCCTCATCCCAGACTTTCCATAACATATCACGAACCGCCTCACCTCAACACCCGCACCGACGCACGATCAAGACCGCTGCCTACGATGACAGCAGCAATCCTCCCCCCACCCTTCCTCACCCTCCTCACCCGCCTCCCCCTTCTTCTCTACACAGCCCTCTACACAATCGACCTCCTCCTCCTCTACTGGACCTTCGTGCCGGGCTACTACCTCACCCTCATCCCCGTCTACGGCCGCGCCCTGCGCCTCTTCTTCCGGCACGCCGGCAACCCCGCCGTGCTGCGCTCCCCGCGCGCCCTGCCGCTCCTGCGGGGGTATTTTGCTGCTTCGTGGGGTGCTTCTGTGGGGAGGCGGTTTACGCCCCCCGTTTGGGTGTGGCGGTATCTGGATGGGTTGATGAAGCTGTCGTTGGAGTTGGAAGTGACTGCGTTTGCGGCCGGGATTGTGGTTGTTCTGGGGGTTTGGCTGTCCGCTGGGCGGGGCTTGGCGGGGCGGGGATGGGTGAAGAGGGTGAGGCCGTGGAGTGTGTTTGGCTTGGTTAGTCCGTGGGTGGCGATGAGCAGGCTGGGATTTGCACGGGAGGTGGTGCTGGCGCTGGAGGAGGATGGGGGGTTCTATTTGCGGAGGGTGGCTGTGCTTGTGGTGTATGTGTGCCCCTCCCTATACGTTGTCTGAGAAACGGCATGATGCTAATCTGGAAAATCTCACAGGCAACTTGTCGTCTGTGTCGTGATCGTTCGCGGCGTCCGCAGCAGCACTTTCCTTGCCAACCAGATCCCACTCAGCTGCCAGTGGCAGTTGGCCTTGTCGGTCTGGCGCTTGACGTCGGGGCTGGACCCGTACAAACACCAGGGCGGCATCACTGTCGGCGTGATACAGTTACTTCTCCTTATCGATACGATCCGTGCTTCTGGCGGGCGATTGGGTGCTACAATTGGCATGTGGGTTATCATGTTTATCAGGCTGTTGTGGCGCGGTCCCCAGAGGGTGTGGAGGCGGATGCGTGGTCGCTCTTCAGGGAGGCGTTGATACCGGGAAGGAAGTCATGGCTTTACCCAGGATGAAATGTGTCTGTCTATTAAAACTGGAAAGATTGACTGGAAGAGGATTCCAGTGATGTAAAATATGAAGCGATTTAAGAGTGTTTGTTTCATGCGCAGCTGTCCCTGTCGAACAGGATGCAAATGATGCCCGCATCTTACCTGTCTCACACAAAACAAAACACGACAAGCGAATTCCAGTATAATCCCTTAGCTGTAATGCCATTTACCCATTTTTCAGCAAAGACACCAAAAATGGGGGGAAAAGACAAAGTTGCACAGAAAAGTGGCTGTCGGGGGCTAAACCAGGGGCTTCGCGACAGCCTGCAGTGCAACCGGCAAAAGTTGGATGCACCCGGGATCGAACCGGGGACCGTTCACAATCATTGATGAGACAATGCAAAGCGAAAATCATACCACTAGACCATACACCCAATTGATACAAAGCTCATTCTGCAATTCACATTTTATGGCACACTCCCCTGCCTCTCTCCCCATCCAAGCCAAAATCCTGTCGTGTCATGGCTTCCGCCTTTGCCCAACGACGAACGGAGCCATCGGCATGCAACGTTGCACCGCCAGCTGATTGACAACACGCAAAGGGCAAGCAACTGGACAGTTGCACGTTAACTTTAACGTTATCTCCCTGCATCAGCATATCTCCTGGGCTGCCCCATCCCAGTTGCAGTTGAAAGCAAAGGTCGCAACAAGCATCACCGCAGCAACAGCAAGCACCATCACAGCACAGCAAGCGCCGTCACAAGCACACCAAAGAAAAGCACATTGAACGAGTAACAAACAACAGACATAACATAACATCAAAAACCACAATTGCAATCAATCGTCCTAAAACAAAAACTACCACGCCTCCATCGCTCCCGACACCAACCATCCCATCCAATCACCACCCACACCCTCGCTCAATAGTTTTGAACCAGGGGCGAAATCCGCCCCAAAACGCCGCCCAGCTCCCCATCAAAGCCGAAGAAAAACAGAAAAAAGGGCGACAAAATGCCCTCCCATCCGAGAACTGACCCAACCAGAAAAGCAAAACTATTCACAACGAGGGAAAGTAGCAAGGCACAACCTTGTTCTAACAGCCCTCAATCAGAGAAAAACAAGGTATAAAAGAAAGACATCGAGAGATGACTCGTTGTTACGACATAATCCATCCATCCATCCCATCCATGTCGACCCCTTCACACCCTTTTTTTGGTCTGCCAGCCAGCCCGTTAAACAAGGAAAAGGAACAGAGTAATTGATAGTAGTAAGGAAAAAAGCCCCCCCCCCCCCCCCCCCCCTTTTTCCTAGACAACACGATGGCCAAGAGGGTGGTTTGGATGGTGTCACAGCGAGGCGTGAGCCGTCAGATCCCCTCTTTTTCTTTCTGCTTCGTAGTGGTACAGCGTTTAGTTTGGGGGTAGGTAGAGCCAACCATGGCGACGGTTTGTGGTGTCTGGCGGTCGTGGTGTAGTGTGAGGGACTGGATTGCCTGCCCCATCTGGGCATGTAAAAAAAGAAAAGAAAAATGCTGAAAGCCGAAGATGCAAATGGGGTATCATAAAAAGCCAGTAAAAATCCTGATGTTCGAAGCGTGGGTTGATGGGGTGACGTGGGTGGTGAGATCTGGGCAACGGCTGTGACATGTAGAGGAGAAACTCAAACCGGAGCTGACAGGCCCTGGTTTCCGTTGTTGCTTCTCATCCAGCTAAACATGCTGTTGCCCATCGGGGTGGCGGGGTTTTCGATGGGTGCTCGCAACTGTTGCATCTCCCGCGGTTCAAGTAGAAGGCTCTTGCGATAGTGTGTCGCCTGGGCGTTGGCGCCTGCCTGCTCCTTTTCCCGGACGCGGTCGATTTGTGCGGTGAGCCAGTCTTGGAAGTCCGGCAGCTCCGTGAGGCGGTAGGGAATCTGGAAACGCTGCAGCTCCCCGATGCTCTTGGCGGTGCGGGTATGCTTGTCAAAGTTGATCACTGTCAAGCCCGTGTCGCTGGTCTTGGTCGCCGGGTTGCCGACGTCAACGAACGTGAGGTCCGTCAGGAACATTCCGAGGAAGGGCAGGCACGGTGGCACCTGGTCGTGAAGCTGAGCGCGAAGGACCTTGAAGTTCTGGTTGAAGTCGACCGTCGCCTGGAGCGACCGCAACAGTTCCTTGCGTTTGGCAGGGACAGCATCCCACGTCATCTTGAGGCGTTTGACGCTCGTGTTGCTGAGCGCACAGGTGATGGCCATGAGGGCATCGAAATTGCTGAGCAGTGAGCATTGGTTGGCAATCTTGATCCAGTGCTTGATGACCATGGCCCTCTTCTTGACTTCGTCGTGCTGCAAGATGGTGTCGACGACGAGGTTTGTCAGGCCGGTGGTGAAGGCTGTCATGGCCTTGACGTTCGGTGTGTCGGCCCCACCGAGCTTGGTCCATTTCGAGCCCAAGAGTTCCTCCGGCGTGATGGAGCAGAACAGAGCCATTTGCTTCACCGTCAATTGCCGGGCAATTTCGAGAGGCTCCAAGTCAACAATGGACGGGGAGGCGCCGCCAATCTTCCAATTGGCCAAAGCGTTGACTTGGCTCCTGCTCACGGCGGGTGTGGGAAGCGGAGTGTCGGCAGGGACGTACTGGGCGAGCGAGTTGCCGGTTTTTGCCATGGACGAGACCAGGCGTGGGACCAAGGTGCCATCGATCACCGACACCTTGTCGGCCAACTCAGCAAGACGCTTGCCGGCTGAAGGGAGCACCGCAGCCAGTTTGTACTCGGCAAACTGCTTGATTAGAGGGAGTGCTTCGCGGTCTGTCTCTTCCCGCCAGTGCGACTCAAGCCAGCCCTTGAAGACGTTGTACGTCCTCAACCGCACAGGGGCGGCGATGTGCAGAGCTTCCCCAACGTAGTCGAATCTGTGGATCAGGGCTGCGGTGAGGGTCACAGGGGTGCAAAAGAGGCGGAAGGTAAGATAAAAGGTCGACACGAACAAAGCGTCCGGTGTCGATTCGTGGGTCGTCAGGCACTCGACGAGGGCGGGCAGAGAGCCACCGGTGACTTGGCCCTCCTTGTTGAATATCAACTCGTGGGCATACGTCTTCTCCAGGAGCTTGGACTCCAGCTCTTCGTCCTCGGTTGTCGCAACACTGTCCGAGATGCTCAGGTTCGACAGCGACGGCTGGTTCTTGGGGGCCTGGGCAAGCTCCGGCGTGGTCGCCCGGGTCGAGGACTGGGACACGATGCTCGA
Organism: Chaetomiaceae sp. PYS4301M; assembly: GCA_023628425.1. Taxonomy (NCBI): domain Eukaryota; kingdom Fungi; phylum Ascomycota; class Sordariomycetes; order Sordariales; family Chaetomiaceae; species Chaetomiaceae sp. PYS4301M. The sequence continues at coordinate 42,340 of JAMAKR010000043.1, forward strand.
CTCGGAATCGCGGCTCAGATAGGTGCTGCCAGAGCCGGCACTAAACGCCGTCATGCAGTCGGATCGGAACCCGTGGAACTCGCCCTCTCGCATTACAGTCTGCTCCGTGGGGCTGTAGTTCTCGCTTGGCAAGGATGTGGTGGAGATTTTGTGAAGTCGCGGCAAGTCGGGACGAAGCGAAGAGACGGAGGAGACGACGCTGGAAGCACTGCTCTCGAGGAGAAACGTCTGGGGATGCGGTGCAAGGAGTGACGGATGTGACATCGGCTGCTCTGAGACAGGAGAAATGACTTGAGGAACCTCCGGGAGCGGCTTGTCGATCGAGAGGGACCGGGCGTGGGCAGCAGCGGAACTGGTCACGGAACTCGCCTCGGAAGCGGCCACGGAATTCGTCGTCGAGAGGGTTGGAGTTTCCGACTCGGTGATACTTGGCAAACCGGTGCCACTCGACTGGGCCTCCGTCTCCGGGCCGGAGGCAAAGTCGGACAAGCCAAAGTCGATACCGAGGCTGCCGTGTTCGAACTCGAACTCGAAGTCGCCTATCCGCTCGATCAACCATCTCGTCTTCGCAACGCACTCCCCGGTGGCTTTGACGCAGCCCGTGGCAGCGCCCAGCAAGCGGCCATTGTCGTGGGGTACAATCACGTCGTCCTCCATCTCGGGCTCCGAATTGGTGAGAATGTCGCGTGCTGTGTGCACAAGATCCTGGATCCGGTGGTACATGGCAGCACGAACCGGCTCGAGCGTGTCGATGCTGATCGTGGTCTGCGCGCAGACCACGTCCACGACCCAGAGCAACTCTCCGCCGGAGGTTGCCGATTGCTTGATGGCGATGGCGAGACTGGGGCGTGACTGGGACTGCAGTTGCAAGCGTCCGATGAAGGATCCCAGGTGCGAGAGGAAGATGTCATGGCAGGTGTTGAGGCGCTCCGAGACCAGGTTCTGAGGCCGCGAGCAGGACGAGAGGCCGACCAGGCTGACACGGTGAGAGACGGTGGACGACAAACGGTTCGTTTGCAACAGGCTGTTTTGTGACACGCGGCGCGCACTTGTGCTCTGTTGCGGGAAAACAGACGACAAACGGTTGCTGCACGGCACCGCATCGGCTGCAGCGAGTGGCGCAGGCTCGGTAATGTGGCTCCGCTCGTCAACACGGGACTCCGCAACGGTGGCGGTCTCGTAGGCGCTCTCGAAGGTTGACGGCTCGGCTGGCGGCGTCAGTGGAATGAGGGCTTCTTCCAGCAGGGAGGACATGACGGTGACTGCCGGCACCCGCGATCTGCGATCCTCGTCCAAGATATCCAAAAAACGCACGCCCTTGGTGATGATCTTGAATGCTCTCAGGATCATCTCGTCCACGATATCATTGACATCCTCGTTACCGATCATTCTCTGGGCGTCTTGGAGCCGTTTGCCCGTCCTGACCAGAGATGACAGCTCCGATAGCAACGACTTGCGGGTCCGGCGAAGCCCGCCGTGCCTCTGAAGCAGGGGGGCCTCCCTGGTCAGACAGTGCGTTTGCCTCTGCACGACATGTCAGATCATACAACTTGTGGCACAGGATGTTTTTTCGAGATGCGGTCACCTACCAGCAAGTAACGGGCCCCTGCCATGATGCCCTTCATAAATTCCTGGTTGCCGAACATCTCGCTGTCATCCACCGAGGTGCTGCGCATCAAATCCCAGAAGTTGAGCAGGGCTTTTAGCAAGCACGTCATTTCCTCGGGATTGTAGGCTTCGCAATAGTTGGTCGGTAGCCATCCCCTTGCCCCGTTCGCCAAAAGCGTGCCATCGGCCCAGCCGTTGGTGTGGATGGAGTGCACCAGGACAACGTCCCCCTCGGTGAGTGGTAATGTGACTGTCGAATCCCCCGCGACGTACTCCGGGTGGAAGGGATAAAAGGCGCGCAGAAAGCTGTGAAAGATGGGCGGGCTGGCGGTGGGCGCACCGTACTCGTCTTCCTGCGAGTCGTCCGGCGTTGTCGGGGGCGTCATTCCGGCGTCGGGGCAGTCGACCTTGTCTGCTGCAGATCCTCCACACGTCCCGCCCCGCGTCTTCTGTATCGCCAACGGTGCCACCTGAAGGCTCGTTCGCGTCCCTGGCTGGCTCAGCATCGCGGTTGGTGACCAAGGCCTGTAAAGCCCAACATAGGTCGCAGAATAAGCCCTGATGCTGGGTCAACGACCCGCCCCAAATCCGGGACAATGGCTCGTGCGTGTCCGGAGTGCCGACTCAGACTCGAAGACGAGCGGGTCTGGGTTGACGCGAGCGCGCCGCCGACAAAGCGTCAATAGTTGGTTGAGAAAACCCTGTGCCAGCAGTTGCCTCCGAACTGTTCCAGGTGGTGGTTGGGAGATGGGGGGGTTTTCGGAGTCTGGGACGAGAAAAGATGGTCAGGATCAGAGTGCACTTTGAGACGCACGCCAAGATGTTTTGACGAGCAAGGGCGCTGCGTGTCTGAAGAATGCAGGGAGCCGACTGTAAGTTGTGAGGGAGGGGTCGGGCGGCGGGGAGGAATGTCGCAGGCAGGGTCAGACGCTTGATGCAGGAAACCTGCATACCAGGGGAGAGCCCTGTCCAACACGTTTCGGCGCGGTGCCCAAGACTAGAGCGATCAAACCCGCAAGAAAACAGCACAGAGAGCAGGAAACTCAGGTGGAGCAGGAACAAGCAAACAGCTTTCTCTTCATACCTCTTGGGCTCCGACGGATGCCAGGTTAGGAGGTCGAGGGTGAGCACGTTGGGAAATGCGGTCCTTAGAGTAAGCGTGTGTGGTTGCTTGCACTCAGACGGAGGCAGAGTTGAGGGATGGCTGGCGAGGGCAGCGAAGGGAGCGGGTGGCGGACAAAATAAGAGGTCGTGTCTCAAAACGAGTCAATCGCCGAGTCGTCTTCGTTGTCGTCGAGAAAGCAGGAAACCAAGGAACAATGGAGAACCGGGCGTCCAAGGGCAAAAGAGCGAAAGAGCGAAAGAGCGGAAGAGATGCCGTTCATCAAGCTGCCATGCTCGCACATGCACACACCACACACCCACGCCGGACTGGACGAAACGTGGTGGTGGTATTCGACGTCTAGTCAATGCCCCGAGCCCGTGCGACAGGTTGCCGAAGGAGGGCGCAATTGCGACTCGGAGTTGAAGTGGGAAAGATGGGATCACCCCGCTGGCTGCTCCGCAGGGTTACCGCGGGTTGCTATTGCTGTTACTGATGCTGGTGCTCTGCACTCGTGAATTTGGATTTGAGTCGGAAAATGACAGTGAATTTCGAGAAAGAACCTGCAAGGCAATGGGGAGGGATAGGAAGGACAAGAAAGGACAGGAAAGGGCGCCGCAGGATGCCCTTGGGGGATTTTCCTCAAGGTAAGTCAAGGTGCACATCTGGTCTGCACCGATGTTGCTATCGCGCTTGGCTGCTCTGCTTCCACTCTTTGCCCTTGCCGAAGACAAACTGGACTGGTGTCTCCACCGCCCTCTGCAAGGCCGGGGTTGGAGCAATAATTTTTCGTCAATTGCCCGTTGAGGCAGTGGTTGATGTGGGTCAAAGAGTGGGGACCCCGGCACGCACCGACCGCAGCCAACCACAGCTTAGGCCATAGTGGGCCCCGAACTCAAGAGTCGAGCCCCCCTGGACGCTCCCCTGCTGTGGACCTGGCCCTTGCTCCACAGGCACCCAAAAGCCCCCGCCGGCTTTTTCCAGGCTGCTGCCAGGTTTCAACTATCGACGCCATGGCGTGCGGCAACAGAGCGACCAAGACCCGGATTGGACGGGAGCTTCCCGGGAGCTGGGAGCTAGGTGGGAGCTGGGAAGTTTGAAGCTTGTTTGTTTCCTTTTCGATGCTCAACCTCAACTACAGTGTATTCGGGATTTTCAACTGACGACCTGAGCTGCCGCTGTCTGATCTATCGACATCGGCATCGCAGTGATTACAGTGCGCAACAAAGCCATGGCCGCCACTTGACTCGACTTCTGCCTGGTATCGCCCGATTGTTTCCCGATTGTTTCGGCATGTTGTTGTTTTCGGCCTTGGTTCGAGGAAGCTACACAGCACGTTAACCTCCCGACCTTGATATTACAGTTGACGGGGGGATCCCTTGATCGCTGTCGGGTGAACACCTACCCCAGGCCACGGTGTCCCATGATGAGAAAGTCAGTCAAGTTACTCCGTACACTGCACTTTGAATACCCGACTCCGCGGGGGAGGGTCGCCCCGAAACACAACGGGTTCAGCCACTCGCCTGGGCTCTGGATTGGATGATGAGGTGATGGGTGGCGCTCCCGGATGCAGCGGTCCTGGTCTTTGATCCCCAGATGACACAACCCTTTGGCCGACAGCAGATCGAAGGCTCAGGTCCGGTTACGGCACAGAGTACGGAATACTCGGCAGAAATGCTGCTCAGCCCAACAGAGAACATGATCTCGCCCAAAGACGCCGGAACCTCGAGCCAGGCAGGCTTGCTTGCTTCAACGCATCGATCATCCCCGCAGCAACGAGGGGTAGCTTACCCGTTAACGTTGGGCAACGCCGCAGGGGTCTCAAGGTTGTCGATTTGTTTGTGTGCTCTCGCGCGACCTGTCACTTTCGACCTCACTGGAGGCACAGTGTCGAGCTCACAAGACGCCGCAGCTGGAACCTTGGCTGCATGAACATGCAGGAGTGCAGACGGAGGGTGCAGGTGCCCGGCACTTGGGTCGGATTGCGAACTCATGGCCGCTGTTGGCCTGGGTCACGTTACAACCACATGCAAGACAGCCGTCTGCCTGTGAACCTGAACTCGACGAGGCGGGACACCTGCGAGGAATGACACTTCCGGAGGTAACTGGCTTGGGCTTGGTGGTTGCAATCTTTGACGACCGCCAGGGGCGGCCATCGCGGCAGATCCTCTTCCCGAGCACACCTCCACAGCAGACGGGAGTCAGCCATCTGCTGTCCAGCAAGCTGTCCGTCAAGGTGACAGGCGACTGCGAGACCGGCCATGCGCTCAGAGCTGAGTGCTGACTGCATGCACAACAGGGCTACTTGCATTGATATCACATCCTTCGCTTACCGCAGTCGGACTAGCATCCCGGTTCCCGCCCGCAACCACAAAAAGGCATCAAGAAACCGTCAGCACCAAGCAACGGTTGCCGTCTTGGCACCGGGGAACCGTCCGCCGCTGCCACCCCTCCTTTTTCTTTGCTGGAACTGGTGGTTGGGCTTGCCCACTCCCCCACGCATCCCCGCCACGCAACCGCAGCCAGGGGGCTCAGGGGAGATTCCGACTTTCAGGACTCACCGGGTCTCTCGTTCACTACACAGACCCCACCCTCTTCCCGCCAAGCTGGACCCCCTGAGCTTCCAGCGTCTTGGCTCCCTCGTTGTCGCCGAGGGCAACTGCGAATTTTTAAGCGTGCCGCAGCGTGGTATTCCTTGCAGAGAGAGTCATCTGCCGACATTATGAGCATCCGTTTCAATGCCGAATCAAGGCGGCGACATAAAAAAAGACAAACACCAGCGCTTGGCTCCATCTCGAGCCTTGATCTCATCATCCCTCTCCAAATCCTGCCAGAGCGCCGTGGAAGCCACTGTCGACGCGACAGCAACCGAAAACGGTGGAATAAGCAACCTGCTTTTCTCTTCGCGAGGCAGACTCCCTGTGGACTAACGAACGTTAGAGCAACGCGTTTGTGCCCCCAACTGCTGCGCGCGCAGCACACAGTGCAAAGTATTCCGCCAGAATACGGAATGCAGATGACAGTGTGTCTGAGATGCGCGTCCTTGAGCGTGCTAACATCAACAAGCGCCGCCACTCGTCCCAACTCCCCGGCTCCCTCCTTCGCGGAAGCCTTCCGAATGATAACTGGCTTGATCCAGGATGCTGGGTTGAGGAAAACCGCGCCAGCCCCTTAGCGGCATGCGCGAAGACCCCGAAGAATGGACACAGGCCTTCCCCGCCCTTTGTGGGTTCCCGAGAGGAACGGCTGGCGGAGGATGCTGTTGCTTGTCGGCGTCAAATCCTTCGTCTCGTCCCTCGCTATCTATCCGGTTCGCTGCTCACAAAGATTTGCTCAAGCTGGGGAGAGCAAGCCTGCAGAACAGCATCTGACGATCCCGTGGGGTGAACGAGCCCGAGATGTACCCCTGACGCAGTCTTGTGGCACAGACTGTGGCCGGCATGGCGAATTTTTAGCGTGCAGAAGCGCGTGCCCAAGGGTCCTGGTGGCGCCCTCCATCCACCTGATTGTGACCCGATGCTCATAAAATTCTTGGTCTCGAACCAACAGCAAAAATCAAGTCAACGAACATCAGGTTCGTTCTCGGCTCGTTTGCACCGTGCTTACAGAACTCTTCGACTACTCAAGTACACGTAGCTCATCCACTGCAGCATATGTATATTTAGAACACGGTATGTCGCTGGGTACATGACTATTCCGTACAATCCTGTGGCATCCAGCCTGCAGCAGACCTGACCGCGCCGCAAGCGAACCCCGACCCCCACACAAGGAGCTGCTGCCGGTTCCCGCAAGTCTCCGCAAGTCTCTCAGAGGTTCGGGTGGTTGAGTGCCAATGGGACAAGCCCAGGCCAAGAGACGCGTTCTGCCGCATCCTGCAGGAGAAATCCAGCGGCCGTGGCCGCTATCGATTCCAGCTTTTTCTCCTCCTGCAGGTTTCGCGACTTGCTCAATCCTCTCGTCCTGCAGGGCGTGAACACCGCGATTCGTTCGCAATCTCACATTGGATCCTCGCGCGCCTGCTCCCGCCAGGATCATCGCTTGCTCAAACCCAGCCGGGACTAACTCACTAGCCCTACCCAACGTCCCGTGCCTTCTTATCAGTTGCAAGCGGGATCCTTGGGTGGCGTCTTCGCTTCTCTTCCTCTGAGGCCGCGTTTCCAGACCCGAAAGGCCATATTCCGTACAGGGAACCCGAACACACAGTCGGGCCCTGGTCACGCTCGTCTCATGCGCAGCCACTGATCACGCAGCCCACATTGTGTGCACAACCGAGCATCCACCATCAAAATCGCATCCGTGCCCTGGGATACACCACACTACCGTAGGGAACACTGCCTTTACAGACACATCCTCCATTGTCTACCTACCATAGTTGCACACGGGATCTCCCAAATCAGCCGGATGGGATGCCAATCTGGGACGAGGCCAAATCGGGCCTACCTCTTCCCGAAGCACGGCACGGCGGACGGTTCCGGGTTGGGGTTTTGCCAGAATCGTCACAAACATCATCCACGAGAGCGGGTTGTGGCGATCACCAGTCAAGCAACCCGGGAATCGCGACTCGGGACCTGACAGCACGGTGTAATTGGACAGCTTAGGTGCTGCGCTAAAATACCGCTGGTCTTCATTTTGTCGATTACGAGCTCTTGTGTCACTACCTCGATACCTCTCTGCGACGACAATAAGCTCTGATGGCAGCCGGAGGTGACATTCGAATCTGTGGTTCCACGCCGCCCAATCAGCAATTTTTTCTTTTCCCGGGATTGACGACGAGGCTGCACAGCACCATTCCTGCCCATCAACCATGGGCCCTTTGGCCGCCAGCGGCTGCAGTTTCAGGCTCTGTGCTTCCACTTCTTCTCCAAGAGCAGTGCGGTTGTCATGGCAAGCACATGCTCCTCCGTCTCGCCCGTTGAAGAGGTGGAGATACATGGGGGTCATCCAAGGGTTGTCCTTGAAGGCAATTCTTCAGAGGGTTCGTTAGCGCGCTTGCTTCCCGCTGTGATGCTGGCCTGGCCCCTCGTCGCGAAACACGCCGTCAACAAGCCGACCCTTCCTCTCATCACGCCGATCGCTGCCGTCGTGGGCACCGCCAGCAGGCCGGAGGATCAAAAATCGCGCCGAGGCAATTCATGATCAGCCATTCACCCATGTGCTTTTCTGTAGATCCCAAGGTCCAGAGTCTTGCACGCCGTGTCCACGTGGGGCACTGTTGACAACATGGTGGCACTTCCCGCGGGCTTGTCCGCCACAGAAATCACGTTGCAACCCTCTTGTCAGAGGTTCCCCATCAGACCCAATCAACCAAAGGATCGACGCCGCTAACACACACGATTCCCCGCTGCGGCGGCACTGCTCCATGACACCGCTCTCGTCGTGTCGCGCCAATCATTGGGGCGCGTACACGAACGCGAGCTGGTCCATCTCGTCGCCGTCCTGTCCCACAAACCCCACAATCTGCCAGCCCTCCGGCGCCGAGAACGTCGCACAGTCTGCCGTCGCCGTTCCGGCCGTCAAGGTGCGTCCGGCCGATGTAGCCGCCCGGATGTAGAAGTTGCGGGTCTTGCCAGCCTTCGCTCCCCGGCAGAGTTCAGCCTCAGTCCAGTACTCTCCCGTCCCCAACTGCATCGTGACCTCAGTCCCACTATTACCGCCATGCCTCAACCGCGTCCCATCCGCCAACGTCAGACCGACGCTGTCCAACCTCGTCCCGCCCCGAAACGTCAACCCCACAACCCGCGGCCTCGCCGTCGTCACCGCCACAGCAAGCACTGGCACATCACTAAACCACACCCCCTCATCCTCCCCCCCAAAAAACTCACTCTGCCTCAACCGCTCCCCAGCCTCCCACGCAAACTCAACAAACACCGGATTATGATCCGACAACACATCCCCCCCCTCCTGCAAAAACCTCCCCCCATCATACCGAAACCCCTCCGCCCGCAACCCCACCAACGCACTCCCCCGATAAAACACCTTATCCACCCCCTCACACGCACTCCCCGCGTCAGCAGGATTCCCACAAACATCCTCAACCGTGGTCACCACCCCGCCGCGCCGCAGATCAACCCACGCGTCGGCGAACCCACTACCCAACAACCCCCGGATCGCCGTGTCCCCCGCCCGGCTGTATCGGCTGTTAGTATCCCCGTACACGACCACGGCGTTGCCTACACTCCATTGCGCGATGTAGGCAGCGAGCTGGTTGATATTAGCCTGCCGCGCCACCAAATCGCCTGCTTCGGTGCCCGCGTCGGAGTGCAGGTTGTAGAAGTCGGCGTAGGTCGCTGTGGTGTTGTTGTTGCTGGTGGAGAGGGCCACGCGCATGAAGGTGAAGCCTTTGGGGGTGAGGCAGTCGGATGAGGAGGCGTCGGAGCAGGTTGCCCATTTGATGCGGCGGAAGGCGAGGAAGGGGAGGGTGGAGAGTGTGTTGAGGCCTGAGCCGAAGGGGACGCCGCCTGAGGTGGGGGTGCGGTGGGGGTGGGTGTCGGTGCGGTAGATGTGGGCGTGGTAGTTGAAGTCCTGGGTTTGGGGGGTGGGCGTTAGTTAGTGGGAGGCTTGGGTGAAGACGTGAAAAGGGGAGGGTGGGTGATGGTGTTGAAACGGGAAGAGGGGGGTGAGCGGTGTTCATGCAACGGCAGATGCTACTACTGACCTCCTGGACGTGGATGACATCGTAGTTGTACGCGGCAAACTTGGATCCGATGGTTTCGGCGTTGGTGGCCTTGTCCCCCGGCACGTCGTTGCTGTTCAGGATGGCTGGCAATCCGGCGACGTTCATGGACAGGATGTTGAACCGGCCGGATGTCGCCGCCTGGCTTCCGCCCAGCAGCAGCGCTGCGGTAAGAGCGCCGTTGAGGCTCCGTGACAGTTTCATGGGACTCTCGGTCCTACGCTAACAGCCTGCTACGATGATGGAAGAGGGGTTCCCCAAGATGTTTGCTTCAAACACGCACGCCCATCCACCATATGTATGTCTGCATACTCAGGGCCAGAGGCGCATTTCCCCTCAACGTCGCCATGCACAACCTCGGCCATGGCCATGGCTTCGGTCGAGCTTGGAGGTTAGGTTCGGGACACCCCATCAAAAGCAGGAAACTTCTCCGCGCGACCTGCGTAGCGAGGACGACAGCAGTTGATCACGTTCTCCTCAGTTGCCCGATTTGAGGGGCACATCCCCGGCGCGATGTCACCCAACCCGGCACCCCGCCGGCTCTGCTGGCGACGCGCCGGCTGTTATTAACACTGTGGAGAAGCCTGCTTGGTATGTGGGCCGGTCGGGTCCGGTGCTGGCACGGGGTGACCTGGGCGTGCGGACAGCGGTCTTCTCCCGTGCCGGCTCTTTCGGTGCTGACGGCGGCAGGGAGAGCCCGCAAGCTCGGAGCTCGGCACAGTGGGTCTGACACTCGGGCTATGCCGACACTGCAACCGATTTTGAGAAACACTCCTTGCCTCTCTTGTTGTTTCATCCCGTCTTTCTCATTCTCGGGCTTTTCCATAAATGTCCCGTCATGGCCTGTCAACCAGTACCTGGGTGTTTCAACCATTATTTCCGACGGGACTGATGTTAAGCTTCAACCCCAGCGGAACCAATATACGCGGACGGACTCGGGAGATCACATGCTGCCATTCAGTGCCCACAATGTCCGCCCTCGAGCCTCCTGCGCACCTCGAATCGTTAAGGTTCTTCCATCTAGTACATGGACTTTGCTTGAAATGACGACGATTCCTCAGATGGGAATCATGCTGGGGTGATGGCACCTTCGCACAGTAGCTCGGTACGTATCTATCCACAATCGTGTACTTACACTCGGGCAGTAGTTGTACGTGCCGTTCACGCTGGCGCCCGTTGTCAACCAGAATCACAGTTTCTTGGTACCGGGTTGATGGCACGAACCACAAATCCGGAGTGTCTGTGCCCGAGACGTTGACTGCCGCCAGCGCCGGTACCGAGTTCTAGCTCATCAGGTTCTTAGCGAGGATGGTAACCCAACGGCTCAGCGAGGCTCCTTTATGGCCCTCCAGAACCGAAAAGACGTCGCAGTTGCAATTGCGCTTGGTTTTATTTCACCGTGGTGTCGCCGGAAGCGCTGCTCGGTTCCGTTCGAACTTTTCGGAAACAAACACGACCTCTCGCCCGAGGGGTATGTGTATATCGCCCGCATTTATCGATGTTCCAGATGATCTCGAACCACGGGACGCTATGCACCCGGGTCTGAGCACCCGTGCTTGGTAAGCTTGACATTCTGGGATCGTGCGGGATCTTGCAGGAGGCGTGGGCTTGTGATGGAGGACCGTGGGGTTGCAGCGCGACGCAGATGGACTCAGATGGGTTGGCGATCAGTGCACATGTAGGAACTAGAACCAAGTCAAAGAGTGGTTAATGTCATGACATTGGTTGTACTAATATTCCAACTATTTCCTGTTTCCTAGAACCAGAGAAAGCGAAGGAGCAAATGGAACTCCCCAACCCCTCTAACTAGGTAATCCATGGGTCACAATTCGGTTCTGATCCCGAACCTCAAAGCATCCAATTGATTCGGGCCTACGAACCAGCCCATCACTGAACTTTCTTTTTCCCTGTCCCTCAAACCCCTCCTTGCCAACTCTGACGTCCGCCATTGACCAATTCCGGTTTCACCAGTAGCCATCCCCTGGAGGAGGCGGCGCCCTGACTCCCGAAACAAATCCCTTGCGCTCTCCTCCACGCCGTCCGTGCGCATAATGTCTCGGACCTGGGGGCTAAGCCAAACGGCCGGAGGCAGCGCTGGGATTCATTTTACACATGGCCTTCAGGGATATAATCAAGAAATGGACCTTGCGATAACGTCATTAGGGCCGACTGTGCTGTCTAGCATCATGGGATGGGCAGGGCTGAGGATGAGCTTGTCCGGGTTGTGGGCGCTCGTTCGGGTTGTGGGCAGTGGACCGATTTCACATCTCAGAGTTGATGTCTTCTATTTGGAAGAAAAGCAAAGATGAGAAACCAAGTTTCAAACAGGATGCTGACCCGTCAGACTCGTGTCTACGTCTGGCCGTGTTGAGTGGCCGCAGGTTCATGTCTCTTCCCGATATTCGAGACAGATCCTGCAGCTTTTCAAGACGATTTATGCTGCTACCCAAAAGGAACCTCCGAATCAAAATTTACACCCCCGGGAGCATTCAAGTGTGTGTGTGTGAGATTTGGAGTTACGTTGGCCAACTCTGGCGTACATCCATGGTAGGAACAGAGCAAGAGAGATGACTAATAAGGCATGTGAAGGAGAATACCTGCATTAGATGACATTATTATCTGGCTTCATGTTTCACCAACTGCCCCACGTAACCTCCACTGTGGTGTCTTTGCCTCCTTTTTTCAACTTTGCTTTTCATGAGAATGAAGGGACCATCTGCCAATCCCAGCCCAGATCTCACCGCGGTTAGGAACTTATGGCCTCTGACATGCTCCAAATGTTTCTTTTCTTCACCACGCAGTCTGTCAACTCCCTGCGGCACTGTCCACCCAAGTTGTTCCGCGGATGTTCAGGCGTGGTGGATTGGAAATGATGGCCCTCTCATAGTTTGAGCATCATGATGCGGTGTAGCTGGGTTTACGGTGTACGCCAGATCACAAAAATGTGGTTGGTATTTCCATCCCCAGAGCCCAGAGATGAAAGCAGACATCTCTGTTGTGCTTGCTAGCGAGACTGTTGTGTGATCAGGAAAGAAATATCTATTAATAAGCAAACACAAAAAGATGAACCGCAATTCGCTTCCAATACACCCATGACTCCCTACTCCCTCTGCTCCCCCACTCCACCCCGTCCGTCCACTCCCTACCTACCTAACCTTTTCTCTTGGCAGCCAACGCCTCCAGCCCGGCCGTCACACGGAGATACACCGACCTTGGAACCAACGGACACGTGTGACCCCAGACTGGCCACTCCGGCGGCGGCAGGCCGACACCTGCACCCCCGTCAAGGAGCAGCTGCACGACCTCGGCATGCCCGAGCTCCTCGGCCACCTGCACGGCCCTTCCACACGAGAAGTAAACCCGCGGCGCTGGCTCCTCCCAGGGCTTGCGGCGATTGTAAACGTCCAGGACGTGGTACGCAGCGTTGACGTCGGCGCCGTGCGCGAGCATCAGCCGTACTAGCGACGCGTTGCCGAGTCGGGCTGCCCGGACAAGGGGAGGGGTAAAGTCTTGAGCTGCGAGAGGGGGTCCCCGGTTGGGTGGGAGGTCGACAAAGGTGCATGTTCGGCGGTCGTCCCATGCCGGAGTGGTGCGGGGCTGGGGCCGGTCTGACTCTTGGAAATCCGGGAGGACGCCGTTCGCGAGGAGGGTGGTGGCGATGGCGATGTTTTGTTTTTCGACTGCGTGGCAGAGTGCTCGGGTTGCTGTGACTCGGTTGGACTTGGGCAGGAGCATGTCGATTAGCGTTTGGCTCCGTTTCTTGACTGCCTTGACGAGGGCAGGTCCTTCTCTCGGGTAGGTGCTGAAGTTTGCATTCGCGCCGTGTTCCAACAGCAACTCGACGAGCGCGGCATTGCCCTTGTCTGTGGCCCATTCTAGCGGTGTTCGCCAGCCATGGTCGCTGCTGTCGTGGAGACCAGGATGGTATGGGCCGTAAGTCTGTGTCGCGCGTTCAAGAATGGCGTCGTCCAGGTCCACATCATACCCGAGGATTTGCGAGATGGTACGATTGCTATACCCAGCTTCCAACGCGTCTTGAGTCCATCCTTCTTCTGGCTTTGATTCGGGTGCGGGCTCTTCATGTTGGCAGCCGGATCGCAATCCGGTGGTGATGTGAACGTCGGCCGGCCAACGGACCGGACTGGGCGTTTCTCACCAGTGACGCTGTTGTCGAAACGGAAACGCTTGAGATTCTGGCTCCCACACCAAATCCCATTCGTCATCCTCGAGCCCTGACGAAGCCTTGTCTGGAGCGTCCTCATCCTCATCCTTGTCGTTGACTGGGTGCCAGAACTCGATTCTAACCACGGGACTCCAGACTATTTGCTATTCAAGGACACCTTCTTCCGAGACTCGTTGCACCCCCGTCTCGTGAAACAACCTTGAGTCCCGGAGTTCGTCCGGCTCGACTCGGAAGACCGTTTTGGCTTCACTGGGATCGAAAGGTCCCTCACGTCTCGGCTGCTGCGTCAGCACAAGCCAGTCCACACCGTCAAAGAATGTATGGGCCTTGACCTCTGAGGCTCCATTCGCCCCCAGTCGTCTTACAGGGTCTTTGTCGAGAAGCTTGAGAAAGAGATCTCCCGCGGCGGTGGGGAGTCCCTTGGGGAGCTGAAGGGCTGGGCTGATGATTTGATGCCGTTGCTCTTGCATGTCCGCGTTGTAAAACGGCGGCAAACCAGCCAGCATCTCATAAAGAAGAACCCCTAGGCACCACCAGTCCACCGCCTTGGACCCTTCGTGACCAAGCAGCAGTTCGGGAGCGGGTATGTCCCCCTCGCGAGGCCCAACTGCGGCCCTGTCCTTCTCCCCATCCAGCCCAAAAAGACCAGGGCTGCAGAGACTAACATGGCCGAATGCGTCCAAGGTAATGTTCTCGGGCTTCGGATAGACTGGGATATTGAGCTTGCTATGTAGGGATTCCAATGCGCAAGTGAGCTCTGCAGCGTAGACCTTGGCCTTGTCGACGTCGAAACGGCGCTCTCGCTGAAGGTAAGAGAACAGGTGTCCGCCGCCAGCCACCGGTGAAAGGAGGTTGAGGCCCCCGGGCGACTCGAGAGCAAACTCGAGCGGCGCGACAAAGGGGCGTCCGATCTGGCGGCGCATCGTCTCCGGGCATGGCCGTATCACGGCATCGGGCGTGCGGATGGTCCTCATCGCGAAGATCCGATGGGTGTCGCACTTTTCGACACGTACAAGGTCGCCGAAACGAACCTCGCGCCGGACCGCCCACACACCACCCGAATTCTCCAGCGGCGGTACATTCTTCTTCTCCAGGTAGGAAACCCCAAGCTCAACTTGTCCGGAACCGTCTTGGACATCCACCCACCGCGCACACCGCTGACCTGGAACATGAACCCAGGGTTCCGAGAAAGGGCGCAACTTATCCCATCCCAGCGACGCAACCTCCTGCTTTCCCGTCCGACCATTCAACCTCCTATCAAACAGAAACACCGTCAACTCACAGCCGCAGCAGAGAAGACATCAAACTTAAAGCACGAGCCCCTCTTCGCCCACGGAGGAGTAAGCGTAGCCCCTGGCCACAACACGGCATTCCGCCCCTTTCTGCGCCAGCAGCATAGAGCCGCAGAGTAGTAGGCTTGATGGGCGCTTCCGCATTGCAAGACGGCGTAGATCAACCGTCGCTTGCAAACATCCGGCTTGTCGAAACGTATGTCCTCGAATGTCTCGTCTGCGCTTAGACCGCGGGCCGAGGAGAGCGTGACGGTTAGGATTCCGGGTCCTGGGGTGGGTGTGTCGGCTGCGGGTGCTGGTTTGAGGCAGACTTCCTCGAGTGCTGTGGCGGGATTTGAAAATAATTAGGCGGGAACCTGCACATGGGAGTAAGGGCTGTACTTACTTTTCTCTCGGTTTATGGACATGGCGCGAGCTCGTCTTGAGTCGATTGACACTTTCGCATTCGTATAATTATGGTGAAGGGGGGGGATTCAGGAGGCTGCTGTTGGTGCCGTTCTTGACCTTGTTGGTTGCGAACATAAAATCACTCAGACTAGGCTGTACTACGCAGACGGGAGGGGGCGTTTCCTCGGATAATAATAGGGTAAATTTTCAAAAACAAGGGAAGAGTGGTTGTGCATTCACCGGAGGAGAGAGACAAGCCTGAAGCCACAACCAGACAGTCTGGAGCACAAGATCTCAAGACCAGGAGTTCAGATGAATTAAAAGCTCCAGCTCATGTACTTGGTATCATCCCTGAGCCACACACACACAAGCAACATTACAAAGAAACTCCCAGATGACCCCCATGAATCATATCTAGCGCAATACCTGGTCCCCCACCAAAGCCTGGCTCATCCGCTACAATCCATTCGGACAGCATTCAGATAGCAGCAACTGCAGCTGGCTGCATTGCACACCTTCATATTAGACGGCAGTCTCCTTGTTCAGCACGGCCACGTCCCTTGCGGGGGCGACATCCTCGACCGTCTCGTCGCTGAACTTGAGATCCTCCTCGAGGGAGACGGTGTCCTTGATGCGGAGGAAGATGACGGGGGCGGCGATGACAAGCGCGCCGGCGACAAGGCCCCACTGTGAAGTAGTGATGATTAGCTTGGTGCTTCTTGAGAAATAAAGGGGGTCTGGCGGTTCAATGAGCAAGAGGGGAAAGCATACGGTGGCACCAAACATGGTATTAAAGGGAGTCTTCAAGCCGTCCAGGCGCCAGAAAACAGCAGCACCAGCCGACTGGATGCCCTTGTAGAAGCCGGTCAGGTTGGCAGCCTTGCGGCCCGAGTTGCTGAGAGCGCCCATGTACCTGTTCCCAAGTCAGTCTGTCTGCCGGGTGTGAAATGTTTCAATGCTGGAAACCTGGACGGCGGAAAATCATACCAGTAGATGCAAGTCTGCCACGCGGCATCGTAGAACCCGTAGAACATGTACAGGAACATGGGTCCAATGTACAGCTTGCCACCATCCGCCCAGTCATACCGCCGATAACTCTCGTCCTCAGTCACGGCACGGACGACCTGCATCTTCTGCCAGGCATAGCCGCCGCCCCAGATGGCGAAGGTCAGGACGAACAGGGCGACGAAGCTGGCCTTGGCGCGGACCGAGCGGCGGACGCCCGCGATGTCGAGGGCGTAGCCGAAGATGACGGCGCCGCCGATCTGGCTGGTCCAGTACAGCAGGTTGTTGAGGGCGCGGGTGCGGGTGTTGAAGTGAGCGCCGTTCATGTCGTTTTGCTGGTACGTGTAGAAGACGTTGGAGGCGAAGAACATGGGGAACAGCAGGACGACCCAGGGTGACGACGTGATGGTCTCGAACAAGCCGATGAACTCGGTCTTCCAGCTCGGGTTCTTCATGAGGATGACCTTGCTGCCGTCCTCGCGGCGGACCCTGTCGGCGTTGCACAGCGCGAGAGACAGGACGGCGCCGACAAACATGAGCACGATGAAGCCGACGTAGGTGCCGTCCGTGACGTTGGTGCTGCCGGTCGCGTTGACGTTCTGGCCGAGGGGCACCAGCGAGCCGATGACAGCGCCGAAGTTGAAGATGACCCAGAAGTACGAGATGTAGCGGCCCTTCCGGTCCTCGGGCGGGTAGCTCATCATGATAGTTCCCTGCGCGGTCCACAGCAGACCGGCGCAGATACCGAGGAAGGCGCCAGCGAAGACGACGAAGCCGTGGTTCTTGGTGTGGTTGTAGCAGAGGAAGCTAGCGGCGTAGATGCAGTAGCCGAGACCGCCAAAGGCCAGGGTCGCCCGGACGCCGAGCATGTTGGCCAGCGTTCCGGAAAAGAAACCGACAACGGCAAAGGTCGAGTACAGAGCGGTGCTGGCGTCGTTCTGGGCTGTCGCGTCGACCTGTCCACCGCCGCCAAGACCGCCAAGCGCGTTGAACATGCCCGGGCACAAGAAGCACACCATGGCGACCATGAGGAGTTGGACGATGGGCGACGCATACCAAAGCTCCCTCTTGCCAACGTTGAAGCCTTTGTACATCCATCCGGCAGGTCGCTGGATTGCGTCGGGGGCGGCGTCGCCCGTTCTGACCTCGGGGGCCTCGGTCGCTTTCTCGTCGGCCATTGTTGTTTGTAAGGTTCCGAGTGGTGGTGTTTTCGGGATCGGATCGACCAAGTAGGCGGAAGAGGCTGTCGGGTTTATTAGTGAGCAGTGAGGGGTGACCGCCGACCAGGTCGCAGTGAGAGGAGCGCGTGGGGAACAAGGTTCGGAGGGTGAGACAGTCCAACGAGAAGATGAATTAATAGCAGATATAGTAGACTGCCGAAGTCCCCTGCAAGGTCTTGGTTCGGGACGGTTAAAGCTTGGCCGGCAAGGGAAGAAGGATGCAGGACGCTAAAAGTAGGTCGCCTGGGGGCAGTCTGGGGTGCTGCAACGAGAACATTGGTCAGTGACAGGGAACCGCGAGTAAACGTAAACGGTGGTTGCTCACGATGCACTGCGGATGCAACGCTGCTGCAGCAGGGCGCAACGCTCGTGTCGTCGAATTGGCGGGGCTGTCAAACGTAACAATCTTTTTTTTTTGTCTTTTGCATGTGCCGGCTTGGTGTCTCTGCGCCGCAGCTGAGCGATCCCGCTGCTTGTCAACACCAATGCCAATCCAAACGCGTGCAAGCCAACGTGGCAGCGGACAATCGGGTGACACAACAACAGGGAAGGAACGGAAACACAGTGTGGATTGGATTGTGGATTGCAGACGAGAGTTGTTCAAAGTTGCTCGGGCAGGAACAGGAACAGGAACAGGAACCTCCACTGGAATGGTGGAATTTGTGGTCAAGTTGGGATGGGAACGGCGAAACACATTCCCTATCATTTTTCCTGCACTGGACGACGACTCCCTTGCTCGTTCTTTTCTGGCACTTTCAGCGCGCCGACTGTCGAACCCCCGAGAGATAGCAAACGTCCCGATAAACCTTAGGCTTCCATTTTGTGAGATTGGCACCGGTCCGAATGCATTTTGGGGTTCAACTGGGCTGATTGGTGCCGTGCGCTCTTTCCCCGACCACCGTGCCCCAGGACGGGCCACGATCATCGTGGGACGAGGCACGGCAAATGAGAGCGCTGATTGGGTCAGAGGGTGTTGGAGAATCTGTTTAGGAAGGAGCTCACAGGGAGGTGGCCCACAAGCTCGAGCCATGATCTCCACCTGACCCCAAGCCAAGAGGGAACTTGAGTGGGGTCAGGTTCCCCGCCGGGCTGTTGGCGTCCCTCAAGTGTCATGTAACGTTCCCTAGATTAACTGCCACCCCAGTGGTCCCTTGCAACCAAACCAAACCAATCCAGATCAAACCGTGCTGCCCTGCCCAGCCCGCCCAATGGCCCCAGTCATGTGTGTTTCCTTCACGGGCTGACGATAGGCCTGGGCTTGGACGACAGAAATCCGCTGCGGGTCGTCGGCGGTTAATGGGGCCCAAGGTGAGATTCGGCTGGTTTCTCTGCAGAAGATCTGAACGCCGCGGACCGTCATCTGATTGCCCCAAAGCATCCTGAACGATCAAGGATCAATTCCATGTTTGGTGCGTTTGGAATGCAGACACCCGGTTACCGGGTTGAGCAGTTGCCCATGTTATGTTACCTCCTGGCTGTGTACACGGCTGACTGGTGATCTCCGTAATCTCTGCCATGTCTTACCAGGCACTGGAAGCACAGATTGGTTGGCTCGGACACGGCGGTGGCAGTTTACTCTTGGTTTGGGATTGCGGCTGACTGCCAGAGTAGAGAGGAATTCCTTCGACATCAGATCCAAATCCAAATGTTCTTCTCACAGCCAAACTTTCCCTTGGCGGAGATCCGAATCCTCGTTGCGTCACGAGATTTTGCAGACACGCCAGGGCTCAGGTTACATCTGGGTCCAGCCCCGCCAGCTGTGACCATCTTTGGACAGACACTATTAGTCCACCAACAAGCGCTACTCGAAGCAGGGTGCCCCCCTCATGCCTCGTTTCGCTTGTCGTCCATCAACCAGTCTGCCGGTCCCAGTCCCAGACTCCCAGTCCATTCTGTCTGGCGCTGGAGCCTTGTCGAAAGGTGCCCACGGTCGTGCCAAGAGGCTCGTTGATGACTGTCCAGTGATCGCCAAGTGAGTTGAGGGAGGTGTGATGGCATGGGCCGTCTTCTTGTCCCCACGAGCCGGCGGTCTCGAGCTAGTGCACGTTAGTTAACGTTAAACGAGAGGGCTTGTCAACACGGACTGCGCTCCGGGCCGCGTCCTCGCAGATTCATTGGCCGCCGCATCCACCTGGGCTGTTCCGACCCCAAGCGCCCAAGGCAGCTGAGTGGGGCAAGACCCGACACCACACCGTGCAAGCCCGTCTCCGTGGGACAGATGTGCGGAGAATCATGATCCTTGCTTCCGGCCGGAAGCCCTGCCGATCGCCCACTGTTTCCCCATCCGGGGTCCGGGGACGACCGCCCCGTCCCGCGTCGTCCGGGGGTGTGGAGCACCGGGGCGCCGCCGTGCTGCTCGTGGCAGCCCTGCAGTAGGGGCCGTGGCCATCGCCCGGCCAGCCATGATTCATCCCAACGAACCGCCCGCGCCGCGACCTCCTCGGCGGGCTCCGAGAACATCATGCCAGCATTGGTAGCTGAGCCAGGTTCCGTTACAAAATTCGTGAGGCTTTCAGTGTTCCAATCTCCCTCTCCGCATCGCAGCTGCTCACACCGACACCTTCGGAAGTCGTCCTCGAGTCTCTCTCTTCGCCCAAGTTTTCGACATTCCACGCGTGAAACATCGTGTTCACTTGCGTGGCTAACCCCGTGGTCACCCCGTGGGGATGTGTCGGGAGTCACCATGTTGGCTGGCCTTCGCGCTTCCGTCGAGGACGAATGGAAGATTGCTCCACTGCTCCGAGTCAGCATAGCCGAGCTTAAGAGCCCGCCGTGCGGCTGAACGGAGCTTGAATGGGGCCGCAGGGCGGGTCGCCAAGCGGGCCAGATTTTGACACCCCAGGGCCCTTTGCCGGTGCTGAGCTCAATTCCGCCCTCTGATTGGGCCAAAATAGCCTGCCGCGTCTTTATGACATCACTGCCTTTCGACCACCATTTTTTCTTGTCGCGTTGTACGAGAGTCAGCAGTTCAGACAGACTGCGCGACAGAGATACAAAGTGTGATGGGAGACAGCATGGCCGGTGGAATCTTGACTTGACATCTCATCTCCATCATCCAGAAGCATCCAGGAACAAGGCGGCGACCGGGGAATCGATGCAGGGTGGTGGATTATCTTGCGGGGCGGGGCAAGGACTGCCGTGCCTGCCGGGTCATGATCTGATCGGGGAACGGGGTCTCGAAGCGGGGATAGCCTGCAGCGATGAGCGATGATGTCGCCTGCCTCAACAATTTTACTGGTCCAGGCCGTCGCCGAGAGTGCCGGGGACCGTGTTTTGCTAGAGATTCAACTTCTGCAAATTTCTGACAATTTTCCCTCGTCTTCCCTTCTCCATCTCCTCTCCCTCTTCTGCAACTTTTCGGACGGATCGCCAGCTTCGACTTGCGCCGCCGCGTTGCGCGTGATTTCCTCTCCCCTCTCTGCTCTCTGCTCTCCACTCTCTGTTCCTTTATTTTCTTCTTTTCCTTTCTGCGCTTTTTAGCTCACCGTCACCCTTCTTTTCTCGCCCATCTTCCCCCTAATTGTCAATCATGGCTTCGCCCATCGCGTCGGCTGCGCTCAAGGCGCGCATCAAGCGCCCTTCGATGCTGAAGAAGCTGTGCCATCCCGAGGATCTGCTGCAGCACTTCCCCAACGGCGCCTACATCGGCTGGTCCGGCTTCACGGGCGTCGGCTACCCCAAGTAAGACGGCTCTCCAGCGCCAGGCAGCGAAGAAAGTGGAAGGGATGGGGGCCAATTGCTAACCGGTCGCGTCCAGGAAAATGCCCACCTACCTCGCCGACCACGTCGAGAAGAACAACCTGCAGGGTCAGCTGCGCTACAGCCTGTTTGTCGGTGCCTCGTCGGGTGCCGAGACGGAGAACCGCTGGGCGGCGCTGGACATGATCGAGAGGCGGTCGCCTCACCAGGTCGGCAAGAACATTTCCAAGGGAATCAACGAGGGCCGCATCAAGTTCTTTGACAAGCATCTGTCCATGTTCCCCGTGGACCTCGTATACGTATGACGCCCCGCCAACGTGCCAGATACGGACAGTAGAGTAACAGGAAACAGGGCTTCTACACCAAGGACAGGCCGAACAACAAGATCGACGTTGCTGTGGTGGAGGCGACCGAAATCAAGGAGGACGGCAGCATCGTTCCCGGTGCGTCGGTCGGCGCCACGCCCGAGCTTCTCCAGCTCGCGGACAAGGTAGGAGGGACGCTCAAGAAACAGTTGACAGAAGGCTGACAATCCCAGATCGTCATCGAGGTCAACACGTCTCTGCCCAACTTCGACGGCCTCCACGACATCACCATGACCGACCTGCCTCCGCGCCGGAAGCCGTACCTGATCACCGACGTCGAGGACCGCATCGGCACCAACTCGATCCCCATCGATCCCGAGAAGGTCGTCGGTATCCTTGAGTCCGACTACCAGGACCAGACTCTGCCCAACACCCCCGCCGATGAGGGCTCGCAGATGATCGCCGGGCACCTGATCGAGTTCTTCGAGCACGAGGTCAAGCACGGCCGTCTGCCGCCCAACCTGCTGCCCCTGCAGTCCGGTATTGGCAATATTGCCAACGCTGTCATTGGCGGCCTGGACAACTCCAACTTCCGCAACCTCAAGGTCTGGACTGAGGTCATCCAGGACACCTTCCTTGACCTTTTTGACTCGGGCCGCCTCGACTTCGCCACGGCCACGTCGGTCCGCTTCTCTCCCGCCGGTTTCGAGCGCTTCTACACCAACTGGGAGTCGTACCAGAACAAGCTGCTGCTCCGCTCGCAGCAGGTGTCCAACTCGCCCGAGATCATCCGCCGCCTCGGTGTCATCGGCATGAACACGCCCGTCGAGGTCGACATCTACGCGCACGCCAACTCGACCTGCGTCATGGGCAGCCGTATGCTCAACGGCCTGGGCGGCTCGGCCGACTTCCTGCGCTCGGCCAAGTACAGCATCATGCACACCCCCTCGACGCGCCCGTCCAAGACGGACCCGCACGGCGTCAGCTGCATCGTGCCCATGTGCACGCACGTCGACCAGACCGAGCACGACCTCGACATCATCGTCACCGAGAACGGCCTCGCCGACGTCCGCGGCCTCAGCCCCCGCGAGAGGGCCCGCGTCATCATCGACAAGTGCGCCCACGACGTGTACAAGCCCATCCTCAAGGCCTACTTCGAGAAGGCCGAGAGCGAGTGCCTCCGCAAGGGCATGGGCCACGAGCCGCACATGCTGTTCAACGCCTTTGACATGCACAAGGCGCTGCAGGAGGAGGGCAGCATGCAGAAGGTCAAGCTGTGGTAAACAGGTGGTGATGGGGTTGAGATGGCGGGGTGGGCGTAGTGAAGAGGGGAGCTACATACCTATTCTGGGGGGCTCAAAAGGTGTTTTTGCTGGCTGGGTTGCTTGGGTTAGCAGGTTTTGGGTGGGTTCAGTTTGCAGGCGTTGATAAAGTACAATAAATAGTACATATATGTCGGTATATATACCTGGTTCATGTTTTCACGGACTGTTTGTGCTGTGGTTCCTTTTGGTCGTGGATGAGTCTCACGGGGCTGTGGCAAAGTCGAACTTGGGTGTGACCCAGCCAACTTGGCATTTAGCCTGGCTCAGATCAACTCAACTCGAGGGCAGTGGAGAGTTGGATTACTAGGTGGTCAGTCAACCAGACGGTTATCCACCCACAATGTTTTGAGAGACGACGGGTGTCACCTCTTTGTCGTCCACGACGAAAGTTTAAAACACCTTCCCATCTTCACAACCGGCATAACAAAATCCGATTGCTCGTATCCAGCAGTCCTAAACAAACAGCCAAGCAGTACATTCTGAGGATAGCCAACAAGAGAAAGCAACTGGATTAATCAATGACCCAAAGTCAAGAAGCCGCCCGTACCTTACCCCCCCCCCCCCAACCCCCCCAACCCCCCAGCAACGCAACACTCCCCCCTCAAACCTTCAAAACATCCGAATTCGCATCCAAATACACCGCCGACGCACTCCGGAAATCATCCACCACATACGAATTTCCCAGCGCCCCGAAATTCAACAACCTCCTATCAGCCCCCGTCCACTGCGGCCAGCTAATCCCCACCCCACTGCCCGTCCCACCACTCCCGCCCGACGCATCATTCGGATTGTGGTTATACACAAAATTCGCATAAAACTTCTGAATCGTCTGGCTCGGCACGCTCAGCAGCGGCAGCAGCGGACTATTGAGCTGGAAGAGTTGAAAAATGTCGCTGCCGTGGAAGGTGCCCAGAATGGGGGTTCCGTAGTTGTAGGTGGCCAGGTAGGACCATGCCGAGACGGTTGGGTTGGCGGTCGTGGCTGATTGCAGGAAGATGCGCCGGGACAGGGTGAATGAGAAGTCGCCGAGGACGGCGGCGAGGCGCTTGAAGCCGGGGTACAGCTCGTTGAGGATGCCTGTGCGGAAGGGGGAGCCGGCGGTGACGGAGGTGGGGTAGGTGTCGACTAGGCCTTGGACTTGGGCCCGCGTGGCGGTGGTGAAGAAGATTGTGTTGAGGTAGGTGACGAGTTTGTCGGTGGTGGTTATGTTGTTTTGGACGAGGGAGAAGAGGGTTCCTTCGTCTTCTTGGTCGCCGACGATCATGGGGACGGGGGCGTATTTGCCGGTGCGGAAGAGCTTGTCTGGGCTGGTGGTGAGGACCCGGCCGTCGGAGCGGGGGAGGTAGGAGAGCGCGATGGAGTTGTAGGAGAGGAGGGAGGGGACCGAGTTGCTCGCCGCGTAGAACTGGTCGTAGGGGACTGTGCGGAGGCAGGCCAGCGTGTCGGCGGCGCCGGAGCAGCCGGCTACCTCGACTACGTGGTCGTATACCGCCTGTGCCTTGGGGCAGTCGATGGGATCCGAGCGCGTGATGCTTCCCGAGTTCATGATGGCGGCGTGGAATACGGGCTTGCTGTTGTATGTGTTGTCGCCGTCAAAGAGAGCCAGCTGGTCGCAGACCGACGCAGAACCGGCCGACTCGCCCCAGATGGTCACCCGGTCTGGGTCGCCACCAAAGGCGGCGATGTTATCGGCCACCCACTCGAGGCCCATCCGCTGGTCGAGGAGACCGAGGTTGGTCGAGCCGTCGGCGAGGACCTCGCTGCCGCCCAGGAAGCCAAAGGCACCCAGACGGTAGTTGACGGCGACAAAGATGTACGGCTTGCCGAGGAGCGCGGCGTTGGTCACGAGCGGGGCGCCGTCGTACTGTGAATTTGACCCCATCTGAAAAAGGGGGAAGAAAGCGGTCATATGTCAGCAAGAAACTGAGGTACCTGCTATAATTTACACAGCACATTGTTCACATGGGGAGGCATAGGAAAAAAAACTGACCACAAAACCGCCCCCGTAGATCCAGAAAAGCACGGGGAGTTTGGCACTGGCCGTGGTACCCGCGGGCCGCACAACATTGATATTCAAGCAGTCCTCGCTGTTGGGCGCAGGGGCCTGCTGGAACAGGGGGAGGCTTTCGATGATATCAACGACCGACGACACCAGCCCGCCAACTGCCGACAGCAACCCGCCGGTGTCCTGGGCATACTGCGGGCACGCCTGGCCGGCACCCGAGGCATCGAAGACGCCGAGGGGCGAAGTAAGCCTGACGGGAGGCTTGAGCCGGAGAGGGCCAACCGGAGGCTCGGCAAAGGGGATGCCGTTGAAGGATTCGGTACCAATGCCGTTTGCGCCGACGATGGTTCCCGAAGTGATGGTCACGGTGGGTGCTGCCCGCTTCATCACCTTGGTGGGTGGCTCCGGAGCTGCCGCGGCGGTCCAGCTGAGGAGCGCCACAGCAAGTAGCTTAGTTATGGCCGGCATGTTTGTTGTGTGGAAGAGATCTGTGTCCTTGGACGAGGACAGATAATTGAAAACAGTTGAGAGACCGAGATCCCAGGGACTGAATCTCGCCGTTAGCGACTGAAGACCCAGACGGAGAGGGGCAGCGCTCCGCCATCATATAGGACTTCTGGATCACGAAGATGATTCCCAGAGATACATCCAGAATCGCCAGATCCATCACGCTCCCATCACACACATCACACCCACCTCCACTGCTCAATGCTCGGCATCGCAATCCGGGCAAGAACGGCACAACTAGTTCACACGCATGCCGAGGCACTACGCCAAACCGAGACAGACCAGCATACTCTAAATAGTCAACAAGACGGATCATTGGGTGGCCTCTTCCAGCGCGAAGGGCCATCAAGGCTGTGGGTGGTCAGCGGTGTTCATCAACGACATGTCGGTGGCTTCGGAATGTCTCAAAGCCCTCGGGTTCACCAATCGGCACCAATCCGGAAGCCCGATCCAGCGCCGCCCTTGCGTCCCTGGCGATCAACTGTGACGCTGCATCGGAGCTGCAACCATGCACAGCGCAGGTCCCAGCACGCCGGTCGGACGAATAGATTTTAGGGATCCGGTGACCATGTGAAAGGGAGCGGTTCTGTGTGTCTTGGCTAGGACGACAGAGGAAAGATGAGGATAGGAAATGAGAAAAAAAGAATGAGGCTTTGTTAGCAACGCAACTCGCGAAGGGATGGCGCCACGCACTAGCGGACGTCGGGGTAGTGTCATGGGCCCGTCATCCAGCAACACCGTGTGACGAAAACGGTGAAAATGAGAAGCCAGGGAAACCGGTGAAGACAGGGCGCAAAAGCTGCACAGGGGAGGCTTGATTCATCCATCGAGTCTCGGGGAATTGGGACCCCTGTCTTGTCTCACTTCCCCGCATCTGGAGAAGGTTGAGAATTTCACAAAGCATGTTGGCTCTGATTATTACCTGGGAGAGGAAGGCCTTGTGCTCATGGAGGGGGCGCGTCAACAGGCCATGCTGGGGGACGGGAATGTTGCATTGGCGAAGTTGTGAGGATGGAAAAGACAGGTTTCTGGAGGGAGAAAAGAAGAGACAAAGCCAGAAAGACACAAAAATGTAAGAGAGAGAATAGAAACAAGAGGGGAAAAGAGAAGGAAAAAAAACAACAAAAAAAAGTGCAAATAGTTCGGAGTGTTGTTACAGGTTGCGGTCCCAAACAACAGTCGTACTCCAAAGTAGGCAGCTGTTATGCCACACGAGCATTCCCCGTCGATGGGCTCGTCATCCAATCAGGCACACACAGCATCCGACCGTTACGACGTGGCCCTCTGGCCAGAACGCATCACTATGGCCGCGCCGGGATTTGCGAGTCTAAGGGACGGGGGGATGACCGGTTTTTGTGGGATGCAATATATCTGACTGTAGCGAGGCGGGACCAGGAAATTCGAGGAGACAGCCAGAGAATAAGGACATGCGGCGACTGCCCTTTGCCACGTCGGCTTTCAGGCTTTCAGGCAGCCTTTTCAGTGAAACCTCCCGCCGGCAGTGCTTGCCTGATTGGCGTGAACTTCCCCGGTTTTCGGGACCTGAAGACGCGGGGGCCCCCAGACGCCCCACCGCGAAGGTCATGCTGAAACAGGAACAGCACCGAAAAGGGACAGTTTTCTGGCTCCTTCCGCGAGATTGCGACTCTGAATGCCATTTCTGCTGCCATTTCTTCCATGCTCCCTCCGCAACTGCTTTCGACACGGGCCGCCGTTGCGGTGCTCGGCGCCTGAAATGCCTGTTTTGTGACCCTCGAGTGGCCCTCGAACCGCGATAATGTCGCATTATTGCAACCAACTTTTGCACGCAATGCCTTGCTTCGTTGCAGCTTGCAGGGCCAGGTCGTCAGCAAGGACCAGGAAGCGCCGAGATGATGATGACGACTGAATCGACGACCGGGCTATTGGGGCCGCAATAAAAAAGACTCAGTCGCGGCGGATGAAGGGGATGAAGGGCGGTCGGTGGGGTTGTGAGAATGGAGGAGTGCGACCCTTAATATATAAAGGGCAAAGGTATTCCATCTTCTCGTTGTTCATCAACTCTTCCTATTTCGGCCGTCCCATTCCGTCTGCCAGGTTTCAGTTCCTCCAGTCCGCCACCAAGATGAAGTTCTCAGTCCTCTCGGGCCTCCTCGCCAACGCCCTGTCCGTCTCGGCCGGCACCGTCCTGTGGGATGGCCGCTTCAACGACCTCAGCTCGTCGACCGACCTCAACAACTGGTCGTGGGGCAACCAGGTTGGCCCGTATCGTATGTGAACTGCCATGCCTCGAAGCGAGTCAAAGGGCAAACAGAGCTGACAGTCCCACTTCAGAGTACTACATCCACGGCTCAGGAACCGTCGAGAAATACGTCAACCTGTCGCCCGACTACAAGAACCCGGCCGACACCGGGTCCAAGCAGGGCGCCAAGATTACGCTGGACAACACGGCGTACTGGAACGGCCAGAACATGCGCCGCACCGAGCTGATCCCGCAGACGACGGCCGCCATCAACAAGGGCAAGGTCTACTACCACTTCTCGCTGATGCGTAAGGACACCAACGCCCCGGCCACGACGCGCGAGCACCAAATCGCCTTCTTCGAGAGCCACTTCACCGAGCTCAAGGCCGGCTGGCTGTCGGGCGCCCCGGGCGTCGAGGACCCGCTGCTCCGCTGGTGCATCGGCGGCGACACCAAGTGGAGCACCGAGTGGGTGGCCGGTGTGTGGCACAACGTCGCCTATGAGATCGACTTCGACGCCAACAAGGTCGGCTTCTGGCACTCGACCGGCAGCGATGCGCTGACCCAAGTCATCGCCCCGATGAGCGCGAGCGTCAGCAGCAACGGCGCCGACTGGCACGTCGGCGTGCTCGAGCTGCCCCGCTCCGGCTACTCGGACACCACCGAGGACTACTTTTGGTCTGGCGTGTACATTGAGAGCGGCAGCCTGACAACTAATGTCGCCGGTCCTGGTATGTCTAGACATTTTGGCGAAGGAAGAGTATGATCCGTGTCCAGGCGATTAACTAGTTTCACAGGCGCCCCTCCCGCCGGCGGCAGCAGCACGACCACCAAGGCGACCTCGACGTCGACCACCCTTGTCACCTCCACCACCAAGGCCTCGACCACCTCCACCACCAGCACCAAGCTGTCCACTACCTCCACCAGCACCAGCTCCACCAGCACCAAGACCAGCAGCGCCCCGGCCACCTCGACCAGCGCGAGCGGCTGCACTGCGCCGCAGTGGTCGCAGTGCGATGGCATCGGCTACTCGGGCTGCAAGACGTGCGCGGCGCCGTACACTTGCAAGTACTCGAACGACTGGTACTCGCAGTGCCTGTAAGGGGCATGATTCATGAGTAATGGCACTGTACTCGGTACCATGTTGATGTTTTGTATATACGTCTTTACTTCTTGTCGATACTTGATGCATGCTTGGGGCCTAGTTGACCCCGGCCACAGCCAGTACATACAACAACATCTGATCTTGCATTTTCAGTCATGGACTTCCATCGTTGTTACTCGTGCCATAATCAATCCCTGAGGAGTGAAGTCTCAAAACAGATACCGCTTGGCCACGAAGATGCTCACTGCCAAACCAAACACAAGCAGAATCAGATTCCCAAACGCCCGCTCGACCCACCGCTTGTTGCACTGCACCTCGCGCGCCTTCCACCCGCTGGTGGCGGCGTTGGCGTGTGGGAACTCGACGTTGGGCACCGGCTTGCCCAGGAACTTGCACAGTGGCTCCCACCCGTCCTCGATGTACCACTCGAGCAGGCGGTCCTTGTGGACGAGGCCGCGGACCATGTTGCTATGTTCTGTTTGTTTGATGTCAGTCAGTCAGTCCTGCCATCCATTCCGCCCAGATCAGGTCAGGTGAGGAGACTCGGTAATAGCGTACTCACCTCTCTGCACCCATCTCGCATTCCCCCTAATCGCCCTCTTCATATCCCCATCCCCCGCCCGAAACAGCAACGGCCACAAAAACCGCTCATACACATGCCACGCCCAGAAACACTCCCTATCCAACCAACTCGCAATCCAAAACCCCCAGCTCTCATTGGCATGCACGAGCGTCTTGTCCAGACTCGTCTCCCACGCATCCAAATCCCGCCGCATGTTGAGCACGACTTTCGCCTCGGGATACGCGGCAATCATCTCAGCGGCAAACACGCTCGCCGCGGCATCCGTCACCGCCACGCTGTGGCCTAGCAACTCGTCAAATTCCGCCGCGGTAATCACCGCGCCTTTGCGTCTTCCTCCTCCCCCTGCCCCATCACTCCCACCCCCACCAACAACCCCATCCCCTGAACCCGCCGCCGTCGAAGAGGAAGAGGAGAACCACTTCCTCCTCGCCAACCTAACCCACCCAGGCGAGTACACCCCCTCATCATCATAGACAATATCCCACCCATGATAGGTGTGCTCGTACCCCAGATGCAGCAGCGCCTGCTGCAGGGACTCGGTGCCGGTGCGTGGCAGGCCGACACAGAGGACTTGCATGGGCTGGGTGCGCTTGCGGGGCGGGGGTGGGGTGGGCATGGCGTAGAGGGTTTGTTCGAGGAAGGTCCAGATTGGGCTGGTGAGGGGGGTTGTTAGGTGGCTGAGGGGGTTGAGGGTTTTGAGGAAGGTTGGTAGGCTGGAGAATGGGGAGGGGGGTGGGTGTTGTTGTTGTTGTTTGCGGGCCATTGCTTGTATTTGGTTGTTCCTAGGCTGGTACTGGACGGTTTGTTTGGGGGTGGGGGGGTGGTTCGTGGGCAACGAGGCAGGGTGTGTGTAACGTGGGAGTGCGTGGGGGACCGGAGATGGTGTAGTGGTCCGCAAGGCTGGGTCATGGCATCAAACGGGACAGGAATGAGGTGATAGCTGTGATGGGGTTTATATACACGTCGGCCGCCTCCTCGGCCTGCTCTGGCTCTCCCTCCCCTCCAGCCAAGAATCTCATCAAAGACGTAGGTAGCTTCAGGTTGATTGATGGCTCTCGTCTTTTTTCCGGCCGAGTTATCCGTGGGCTAGTTGCCTCTGTGTCCAATCGAAGTGTCCATCTTCCCAACTATACAAGCTGCCATGCCGAGTCAGGCGGTTTGATGTAGGTCCCGATCGGCTCTTGTCACACAGACAGTCCGGGGTAAAACTGGGGTCAAAATCTCCGGTCCCGCGCCTCCGCTGATAGGGATGGCATTTGTCAAGTGGCATGATGGAACACTATAGACCCAAGACCGGGCGTTATAGCCGCGCGTCCAATTACCGGCCCGGCAGCGTGCAGATTGCCAACCATGAGTGTGGACTTAGCCGGTATGTGGCGTGTCATGCTCCCGCGGACGGAACACGGGCTCGGCACAGTTTCCGATGCCAACGTCCATCGAGATTCAACATGTCCATGGGGTAAAGTCGAGAGAGTAATGCTCGGGAGTTGGAGCGGCAATTGCGGCTCTACCTCGTTGGACGACAAACTTCCCTCCACAGGAAAAGGGGCAAGAGGGTAAACCTCTAAGATCCGAAACTGACCCAGATGATAGACGGCCTATTACTTGCCCAGCGTGAGAGTCTCAACATACTCCCTAACCAACTCATCGGCAGACCGATCCACAACTAACCCCAACCGCAAAGACTCGGCAACATCAAACTCCTCCCCCCAGCTCCTCAAGATCCTCTCCAGTCCCTCGTCCTCCACCTCCCTAATCAACGCCAATCTCTCCTCCCCACCATACCTCACCACCGCATCCCTCAGCTCCTGCACACTAACCGCAATCCCCGGAAACAGCACTTGCCTCACATGCCCCGGCAGCACGCCGCTCTCCATGCCCAAAACCCTCACCAGATTCTCCGCGACGGTGCTCGGCGCCGTCAAAAACGCGCGGAACGTCCTGTCCCGCAGCGGGACCACACATTCCCGGCCGTTCAGGGGCTCGCGAACGATGCCGCTTAGGAAACTGGACGCGGCGCCCGTCGGTTTGCCCGGGCGCACCGAAATGGTTGGGAAGCGCGCGGTGAAGACGTCCAGCCACCCGCGCCGGTGCAGCTCGTTGAGGTAGGTTTCGGTTATGAGCTTGTGTGCGCCGTAGGTGCTTTGTGGGGTGGGGGCCCAGTGCGGGGGGATGGGGGTTGGTTTTGTGTTGGGGTTGGGGGAGGGGAAGGGCGGGCCAAAGACGGCTAGGGAGCTGGCGTAGATGACGCGGATTAGGGGTTGGGTTGGGTGGTGTTGCTGGTGGTGGTCACGCAGGGCTGTGGTCAGGAGGCGGATCGAGTCGACGTTGACGCGCAGGGACAAGTCCGGGTCGGCTTCGGAGGCGGCTGACATGATGCCGTGGAAGATGAAGACGGCGTGGAGAGGTTGGATGGTGGGATGTGCGAGGAGGGTGGAGATGAAGGCTGGCGAGGTGATGTCGCCCTGGAGAGTGGCTGCGTGTTGAGGGAAGGTAATATTTTTGGGGATGGAGGGCTCGGCGAGATCGGTGAGCAACAGGCGGTACTGCGGCGAGTTGAGCAGGCGAGCAGCGAGCAGAGGCCCGACCAGACCCGCGGCGCCCGTGATGAGGATGTTGACAGGGGAATGGTCTTGGGGAAGGGTGGTCATTTTGGGGATGGCGTATTGGGGGAGCTCTCTTTGGGGTGGATTCTCTTAAGGAAGGTGTTGAGGTTGAAGGTTTACTAACATGCACAGAGGTACTACGTTAGGTATGGTCACATGGGCGTGAAGGCTCAGTTACCCCTCTCCTGTGCGCTGTCAGTGATGATCAGCAACCCCAACCCTGATGCTTGTGTTGTCTCACAGCCTTTGCTGAGCACCGTCAGGCTTGCAGACAGCATGATGACCTGGAATCCACAAGGTATGCAATTTACAGAATCTGCCGTACGGAATCCCCTTCGATCACCTCCGAGTCCTGCTAATCAACCCCGTTCCAAGATGCGCGCCTAGCCCTTGGCGTCTGTGCCGCGTCTTCCGCGACCCAGTACCAAGCTTGCACCGGCGATCGACAATTCGTGGTCCGAACGGGTAATCAACAAAGAGCATTGGCACTTGTAAACCTCAAACGAGAAGACGGGCTAGTGGTGGAGCCGTACCAGACGGGGACTTGGGCTCGGAGAAACTGGGCGGTGTCAACTTGACCCTGCCCCCTGACCCCTGAGCCGCCTCCAGGCTCGATATACAATTGACAACCCCCCGATCCTGGGGCAGTCAAAAGCGAAATAATTGGAATCGTCAAATCTGGCATTTTTACAACAGGAAATCTCCAATGGCCCCTTTGCTCCGTTCCACTGCGTTGGGCCTCTTCTGCACCGTGTCATTTCTCTCACCCTCACCCCCAGTGGCCGCAGCTATGAGCTCAAACACGAACGCAGACGGTAGACCTGATCAGGCCGTCGATATCATGCAGCATCGTCTGCTCGTAAACTCAGACTGCCTCCCTGGGCCCTTCAAACAGGATGGCTTTCCCAGCTGCGCCGGCGCATTTCAATCGACACCACCAACCCCCTGGAGCTACCAACCATACTGCCCCAGCAACACGGGCTACTGCGTCTTTACCAACGTGGACTTCCAGGGCCCAGACCGAGGCGTGAGCATCATCGACTTAGAACCCTCCAAGTCCGGCAATACCACCTCCGCGCTCGCTTCTATTGTCCAGCTTCTATCCTCCCCGGACGCACAACGACTTCAAGTTGACACAGCCCGAAAAGCGTCACCGCCATACGAAGTGCGCGACATCCCCGGCAAAGGCAAAGGTCTCGTCGCCACCCGCAAGATCTCGCGCGGCCAGGTGTTCATGGTCGATCACGCTGCCATCGTGGCCGACACACAGTTCCCGACGCGAGTCCGACGGGAGAAGGGCCGGCAGCTGCTGAGGGAAGCCATCGGCCGGTTGCCCCTGGCAGGGGAGATCTTGGGGCTGGCGCGGAGCAGTTCTAATCCTGACAATGTCCCTGCCGCCGAGGATGTGCTCAAGACGAACTCGTTTAGCGTCGAGATTGCCGGGAGGGGGTATATGGCCTTGTTTCCGCGAATAGCTGTGAGTGTTGGGCATACTCGAATGACTTGATGCAGAGCTGACGGGTCTATCTTCCTGTTCAGAGAATGAACCATGCTTGCAAACCCAGGTGCGGCCACTCCGCCCCTCCCCTTTTAGTCTTTCACACCACCCCGTTAAACACAATACCACAATACTGACCAAAACCCATCCTCAAGCGCCCTCACGCACTTCAACGCGACAACCCTCTCCAACACCGTCACCGCTTTCCACGACATCCTCCCAGACGAAGAAATCACCATCAGCTGTACGCTCACCCACCCCCCTCTCTCTCCCCTTACTCATCCCCACCCTTTCACCAACCTTACCAACCCAATTCATAATTAACCTGTATGTTCGCGGAATACAGACTCAGCATTCAACCTCCCCACCCCCTCCCGCCAACACACGCTCCTCCAAAAATGGGGTTTCAAATGCACCTGCGCGCTCTGCACCTCCCCTCCCGCCGCCCTCGCAGCATCAGACGCACGGCGAGAAAAGATTGACCGGCTCGGCAAGCAAGTCGTTGAGCTGGTTGAGAAGGGCACAACAGAAGACCTACGGCTGGCGGCGGGGTTGTATGCGGAGGTGGTGAGGAATGTTGAGGAGGAGGGGCTGGTGCCGCATTTGGGGGATCATTGGGAGGTTTTGGGAAGGTTGTGGATTGCTGCCGGGGAGGTGGGGGTTGGGAAGGGTTGGGTGGAACGGGGGAGGAGGGAGGAGAGGGGGTTTTTGGAGGGGGGTGGTGGTAGTGGTGGTGGTGGTGGTGGTGGTGGTGGTGGTGAGGTGTGATTACTTGCCTAGGCTGGGATTGGGATTATGGGGAGGAAAAAGGGATGATTACGCGGTTCGGTTACGCAGTATATTGGTGCGGAAAAAAAGGGGGGGTTGCTGGGAAACACGAAAGGGGTGTTGTTTTTTTGTTTACTTGCGTGTCTTTGCCCCTTTTCCCATAACAACGCGAAAAAGGACCACAACAAAAACAAGATGACGATATTCGCCCGCATTGAACATTGAACGGCGGAGTTGACATATGTACATACATGGATATGCACCACGTTGAGGCGGCCTGCAGGTTGGCGTCATTTCAGACACGGACACGGACACGGACACGGACACAGTTGGCCGGGCGATGAGCAGGACAGTTGTCCAGGGCCCATTGCGCAAGGTTCCGGTTTGAGAAGACACATATTTGCAGTGAAAGAGACGAGACGTGTTGAAGATTGCGTGTATTTACGCCTGCTGACATCTAAACGAACCGCAATTATGTACAGGAAACCCGTCGCTGGGCGACTCTTCCGTCACTGATCTATGTACAGCACCCCAATTCCATTCCCCAAGTCCCCCGGAACCAAGCCGCCGCCCCCCTCAGCGCCGCCGCCTCCTCCGCCCGATGGTCGGAATGAAGACCTCGTCGTCGGACCAGTCTTCATCCCCATCCTCCACCGCCCACCACGGAACCACCGCCGCGTTCTCCTCCTCCACCACCGGGACCTCGTCCACCACCACCGGCACCTCCCTGGCTGCCCTCGCGGCCGCCTTGGCCTCCTCAACCTCCCAATGGTCGAGGATGGCCCCCCTTTCCCTCCGGAGCCGCCACTTCTCGGCCAGCGAAGCGGCAAGCTCGGCCGCCCCCTCGTCCGACACGCCAGCAGCGCCCCACACGGCCTTGGTGAAGGGGCTGCACAGACTGGCCGGAGTGTGCGGCGCCGAGACGTCGGTGGCCGGCGTGGAACCGGAGCACGACGTTGCCAGCGACGGGGACGACTCGGCTGCTGGCGAGAGAGCAGCAGCGGCGGCGGCCAGGCGGACCTTCTCGCGGAAGGCGGCCTGGATTTTGTTGTCCTCCGCCGTCGGCGTGACGGCAGAGGCGCGGGCGGATGCGGCGGCGGCGGCGGCGGGTTCGGCGACCAAAATGAGGAGGCCGTGGGGCCCTGCACGCCGGTGGTGTCGGCCAGCTGCAGGAACGCCCACGGGTCCCTGGCAAAGTTCCTTCCCCAGACCTGGGCCTCGAGCCCGGTCACGACCCCAACGGCGGCGGCGAGGCGAATCTGGGCCTCCTCTTGAGCCTGCCGGGCTCTTGCCAGGGCGGGCCAAGTCGTAAGGTACTCGGACGCCATTGTGATTTGGCGTCCGAGGAGAAGGCGTTGTCGTTTTTTTATATATATTCTTTTAAGATCTGTCACACAGAAAACAGTTAGCCTTGACTCTTCACGCAAATAAAAGGCAAGGGGGAACATCAGGAAAGCAGAGTGTGAGTCGTGGCATGGGCAGGACAAGGAAAATGTGAGATAGGCGAGGATAGCGAGGGGAGAGGGTGGGCTGCGGTGGGTGTTGGGTTGGGAACTGCCGCACCACCCGCTGCACCACTCGGGCAGACGACAAAGGCGGCACCAAACCAGCAAAGGGGCGGAGATAACAACAGAGGGGTGTGTACTTACTCGCGTGGACGTCGCGTGTCGACGGGACCGAGACGACAGGACCGAGACGACAGGACCGAGACGACAGAACGAGAACGAGAGCAGCAAGGAGAAAGGCTGCCCAGCAGAGAGTGTTTAAGTGTTTAAGCTCAAGTCTTGAGATGTGACTTGAGCAGACACTCTTTTGCTGTATGGGAAAAGAAAGGGGAGGAGACGGAGGGCTGGGAAAACATGATTAAGTATCCCTCGCCCGAGCTTGCACGGAATCCAAATCACCACGGCCATGCAGGTCTTCATGCAGACTCGTACACAGAGGGGAAAACAGAGCGGAATTGGGGGAGGTCATTTTGTTGTGCAGGGCGTCAAGTGAATTAGAAAATGGGTTCCTGTGTCTTGATGCAGTCCAAATTCTGTCATGCGGGAATATTGACTGGCTGGAAAAGGGGGATATGCAGCTCCGTTCTGATATTCTGATTATTCCCCCGCCACTTTGGGTGTGATCTGGACCAGGTCAGACATCAAGCTGGTTCTAATCAGCCTGGGGAAGAGATTCTGATGGCCAGGGCGCCGCATACATGTGCCTATGCATGAAGAGAAATAACATAACTCGACGCGCCGCAGATGCAGCTCGGACAAAGGCACATGAATAACGTGGCTCTGATCCATTTCCTGATTGCCCGAGACCAAGCAAATGTAGAGTCGTGTTATGGTGCATGATCTGTTTACGTGTGCTGGGCGACGCAAGTTTGAAACCTTGCTGCCGGAGCCTTGTTTACAAAGTAGGTGCCATTTTGGAAACAAGACTCGACTTGCTGGCTGTAGTCTCGGAAACCGTGTCACGGAAACCGGAGGGGAGAAATCAAGAGTGAGCTTGAACTGATGTTGAGCAAGTAAGTTCCATGACATGTAATTACCCAGTGCTAGGGATGGGGGCGCTGAACATTGTGAACTACTCTGCCTCCCATACCGGAAGACTTTGCATGCAGCCTCGTTACAAACCAAGCGATGGAGGCGAGACACCAGCAGCAACAGCAACAACAACAGGCGAGCTGGCGTGGAGGTTGGCGTGGTGACCCAAGGGGTAGGGGCTCCTGCTCTGACAAATCCTGTTCTGGGAGCTCCTGCTCTGGCGACTCTTGCTCTGGCGACTCCTACTCTGACAACTTCCGAGTTGGGGAGCCTTATGCTGGGGGCTCCCGGGGTAGATGTGCTTTCTTAGCCTCCTACGGTGACTGCCGGGAAGGCTCTCAGCTGAATGCAGTCAGATCTCGAAGACACAGGCAAATGGGCCGCGGGGCCAAAGAACTATTTGAGCAAGAAGGGCGCCGTGGGGGAAGAGGGTGGGGGGGGGAGGGGGGGGAGGGGGTGGGACGACACCATGGTGATGTGAGGAATCCAGGACACGCGTGGAGCAGGCGACGATGCAGGCCCAAGACCAAAGCAAAACTCCCAGCCCCATAATTGTCGTGTCAACACGGCTGCTCTTGAACCCCAGTCGTTGACTGACATCTACACGTGTAGTGGGTTCTCTAGCGGCTTACCTAACCTACCTGTCTGAATCAGGAGAATGCAAGGAGGACACCGACCCACTTTTGGTTGCGCCTCGGGGTGAGGTGCAACCAAAAGTGGGTCCTCTCACACGAACCCCTGTGCGTGTCCGATTTGCCAATGCCAGACTCATCACCAAACTCACCGTGATACTTCGTAAGGTCATGGTACAGACGTTTGCGCTGAACGGAAGGTACACCAAGCTCGGGGTTCTTGAAGGAACAGCACGGCTCTGATATGATGGAGCATACGTAACATGTTCTTTGTTGGGCCAGTGGGACGGACAGTGGGAGGGAGAACGGAGACAAGCGTCGATGGCGTCGAAGTGCTTCCGAAACGATGCGATGAACCGTCGATGATCGAGTTGCAGCGAGAGAATTCCGAAGGAAGTGATGGAAGAATAGGCATTGGTGTCTATTTGCGGTGCCAGACCAGAACCTTCGCCGTGGATTGGGTTGTCGGTGTGTGAGTTCGCAACCGGCATTCGCTCTTCTTCGCGGCCGATCGCGACACGATTGGCTCGCTGGCTTCTGTGGGCCAGTGCTGCAGGCACCAGGCAGGCAGTTAAATGTTAGTGCATCTCGACGTGGGGCCTTGACGTTAGCGCAATCTGAGCGCACAGACCAAGCCCCCCATTTGGCAATCACAGGTCGTAGGCTGTGTGGGCTTTGCAAGTTGCACTGCCCATTTCCCGTTTCGATCGCGAAGTCCATTCCTTATTTTTTTTTTCGGACGAACCGCCGCCGCGAACCGGCTCTTCCTTGTTTTCTCCCTTTCCTTCATTGTCCATTCTTGGTTCACTCTCGAAGAGCGCCTGTCAATTCCTCGAGTCGTCGCACGTGTGCGGCCTGGACGAGGATCGCATGCAACAAGACAAAGAGTGCGACAAGGCCTGGAATTTGCGACTTTTCGATTTTGCTACCCTCGAACCCTGCGACTCGACTTTGCGGCTCGATGGTCTCCATCTGCATGCTCCTTCAACGAGCCTCGTGTTCGGGGCCCTCCCGATAATCCAGCTTCCGACCACGCCGGCTTGAAAGGGGGGCCAACCTTGCCGGGCAAAGTCCTCCAACATGCTGTCGCACCTCCGATTCCACCGACGTGCCCCGTCGAATCCGAGCTCGCCGCTTCCTGAGCAAAACCCCGTCTGGGACCCTGCTGCGCAACGCGAGCACCCGCAACCAGCCCGCGATGTCTCACCGCACCCCAGCTCACGCCCACGTTCCCCAACTGTCGCTCCGCTGCCGCCGACATTACCCCCCATCGCTCGGGTGGCGTCGCCCGCCTCCGATCTGTCGTCTGCCCCACAAGATGACGCCCCGCCTCCGCCTCGCCCTGCATACGACAACGGAAACAAACAAGGGTTTCTCGGGGGGATGGCATTGCGGAAGTATCGGGAAGCACAAGAACCACAGCCCCTCGACCCCCGGCCAGCGCCCGCACCCGCACCTGCCATGGCCGGACCCGTCCCCGAGAACCAACTGCTGCGAGCGAAGCCCGCCCCGCCGCCTATCGACACCGGTGCTCGGGCAACCCTTTCAACAAACAAGCACGCCAAGTCGTCGTGGTTCTCAGCCCCTACCAACGCTCAGGCGTCGGGAGGTCCCGCAAAGCGTCCGGCAGGACTACGCGTGATAAGCGAGCCGACCCCCGCCGCCTCCGAGCCACAAAAAGGCAGGAAAGGGCTGCCGTTCCTCAAAAACCCCATGACGTCGTTGTTGATGAGGAGGAAGACGCAACATGCTGCGGTAGAAACACAGCCCCCGCCGCCGGCCTACGATCCCCGGATCAAGGGCACCCGAGTCCACGACTTTAGTGCCCCGCGACCAAAGAAGACTGTCTCTAGCGCCGAGACAGCATCGACAGCGAAACAAGAACCGGCCCTGACAGATGCCACGTCGGGAGAATGCAGCGACTCTGTGCCGTCATTGCTTTTGGGGGAGAACACTGGGCCTTTCCCAGAGCCTGGCAAGGGTGTCGCTAACCAAAGAAATCATGTCACCGTCGAGGATGCGGCGCAGGAAGAGCGACTCTCGTCGAGCACCATCCTGCCCGAGCAGGAGAAGCACTCTGCACCACTACCTGATACGTCGGGCACTGGTGTCAATGCCTCACCCTCGACTGCCTCCGGGTCCTCCCAGATGGGCCCTCTACCTCCCGTTGCGTCAGTGTCGGTGAGGACAACCGCATCTCGCCAGTTATCCGTGTCTGGTGTTTCGCGGAAGGGTTCCGTTGCCTCTGCCATCCCGAGGCATATGAAGAGCACGTCCTCGCGGTTTAGCTTCGATATGGGTGGAGCTGCCCAACAGGAGAAGTTACTGGAAGAGCGCCATCGGCAACGCGAGCAGGAGAAAAGGACATCGGTCGACCCTGACGGCGATGCGAGGTTTGACGATTTCGACGAGGATTTCGATTACGATGCAATGATGGATGATGACGGGCTGGAGGAGAGGATCCCTGGTGTCAACGCGGACTACGACGACTATGACGCATATGAGGAGGACTTGGACGCCGAGATGGACCCAGACAACGACCAGGAGAACTTTGCTGGTTTTGTTTTTCAGCGTTCGAATCCTGCCTCCTCGCTCGCCAGCCCACACACGCCAGCCTTGCTGGCGACCCCGCGCGATGCGAACGGTATGGCCATTGGTTACGCCATAACCAAGGACACCACGCCGGAAGTTCAAAGCGCCACTGAGTCGCCCATGTTTCCACCGCCTCTGAACGCAGTCCCCCTCGAAGACCCTTCAAGTTTGGGCATTCAGGGGCCGGAGCCGGGGGTTCCAGATCCCACTCAGACCGGGGTATTTCGACCTAGCTTTCACACGTCCACCGTCAACGCAGACCCTCCCGCGCGGTCCGAGAATGACGATATTTACTTTGACGACGGCTTGGCTGATGAGCTCGACTTTGCAAACGACGGGGCTTATTTTGACGAATCCATCTTTGACAATCATGACACGGACAAATACGGACGCCCCATACCGGGCGCCTTTGCGCAGGCCAAGGAAGCAATGCGTGCTGCGTATGAGCAGCAACAGAAACAACAGCAGCAACAGCAGCAGCAGCCGTCCGATGGTGATTCCGACGTGATTTCAGTCACATCAGAATATTCAGGGGTTTCTCGTCCCGGAGCATCGCTTGGCGTTGAACCCCAGGCGCCTCTTGCCAGTGAAGAGGTCGGAGAAGGCTCGTCTTCACAGCCGCCTGCAGAGCTTGTGATGAACATCCCAACCCAGGATTTCGGCTACCAAGCGGCGTTAGCGGCAGCGGCACAAAAAGCAGCAGCATCAGGAAAGTTCCGCCGGAGCGCTTCGCCAGAGGAGCCAACCGACACGGCCCTGGCCAACCCCCCCGAACCAGTCGACACCGAACCGAACGGCTTCGTCGAGGACTACTCGGACGACTTTGTCACCAGCAACTTTGACGACTACGGCGACGACCCCGACTACGGCGACTTTGATTTCGACGATGACGCCATCATCGCCGAAGCTAACGCCAGCGCCCTCGCCAACGACGCAGACGGCTTCTACGGCCAAGAGTTCGGCTTCTACTCGGCCCCCATCCCCCACAACAACAACACTAACAACAACAACAACCACCACCACCAACCCACCTCCTCCACCTCCTCAGCAGGCGTCCTCACCTCAGAAAACCTCTACCAATACTCCGCCGGCGGCTACTTCATCCCCGCGACCGCCCTCAACCGCAGCACCTCGGGCCGCGTCGTCTGCCGCGAGCCCAACCTCACCCCCATCACGGAACGCTCCGAGTACTCGAACCGTAACTCGGTCATGAGCTTCACCCTGCCGCCTGCCATTGGCAGCGGGGACGGGCCGGGCAGCGCGGGTGGGCGCAACTCGCTCAACTCGCCTGTGCCGGGGCTCGCGCAGCT
This sequence comes from Chaetomiaceae sp. PYS4301M, assembly GCA_023628425.1. Taxonomy (NCBI): domain Eukaryota; kingdom Fungi; phylum Ascomycota; class Sordariomycetes; order Sordariales; family Chaetomiaceae; species Chaetomiaceae sp. PYS4301M. The sequence continues at coordinate 83,503 of JAMAKR010000043.1, forward strand.
CGCGCTGCTGCCTGAGGACGAGGTCGGGGGGGATATGAGCTTGGAGGCGTTGATGCGGTTGCGGAGTAAGGCTTGGGGTGGTGGTGGTGGTGGTGGTGGGGCGGCTGGGTCCGGGCCGGGAAGTTTGGGGAGTTCGAGGGAGGGGAGTCCACGGTCGGAGAGGCCTATGTCGTCTTTTTCGATGGAGGGGGGTGGGGGTGGTGGCGCTGGTGGGTATGGGACCATGCCGGCGCATTTGGGGATGGCGCTGGGGCATGGGCAGGGACATGTCAGGGTTGGGTCGGCGTTGTCGATGTGGAGTTGTCCGGAGGATGGGGTTGGGAGTGGGGGTGGGTATGCTTTCGGCGGCAGCGGACGGGGCAGCCCCGCCCCTCCGGTGGCGGTTTTGCCTCCGCGCCCTGGCAGCGCGGGTGCGGTTGTCCATGGGCCCAGTGGCATCGGCTTTGTCCCGCCGCTTCCTCAGCGGTCGCATTCGATCTCCATGCCGCCGCTGCCGGCCCTTCATTATCAGTCTCAACAGGCGCAGCCGCCGCAGCAGCAGCAGACACCACAGCAGATCGGCGGGAGTGCGTGCTCGCCTGTGCTGGAGGGAGAGGAGTTTGATGCAGAGGAGGGCGGGGACGGTTTTGCGCTGGCACCTGCGCTGCCTGTCAGGTCGTCCAGGAGACCGGTTGTGAGGGATGGGGGAAGCGGGCATCCGGACAAGCTTGTTGGGGATGCGAATGACCGAGGGGAATGGTCGGCGGGGAGCAGCGATTATGGGGATCAGTGACCGTGAGAGTGCGGTCGGTTGAAGGAGGTTTTTGGCGGAAGTAATTGTTCTACTGCAAGGGTTGCGGGGTACGGAACATAATGGGTATTGGGTGCGTTACGCACGGCGCTTGAGGAGGTTTGACCAGCGTGATTTTGGGGTTTTGGTATGGACTTGGATGGGAAGCGTGGCACTCATCTGCTGCTTGTATATATTACCCCATGGGCGGTCTTTGTGAGGCTCGCATCAGGTTACAGGAATTGGGTTAGAGGGACGGTCGGGGTGCTCAGGAGTAGCGCATTTTGGTTGGGAACAGGGGACACCCTGAGATGGAGTTGGGTATTTTGTTTTCTACAACACCAGCGGGTTTAATCATGAATGCTATTTGTTAGCCCAGGCGGAGAGACAGGGCTTGGGAAGTGAAGTTGAGTCTGTCTCCAGATCGCCCAGCCTGCCAGGGCGCCAGCCGGAAGAAACATTGGCCCGGATGACACGCTGCGAAACTCCGCCAGGCTTAGCGCCTCTTCTCATGGTCCTCCACCATCTCATCCAACTCTTCCAGATCAACGAACAACCACAAGCCGAACAGGAAGAGGTTCAGTCCAGTTCAAAGCAAGAGCAACAGACAAGCCATGTTTTCCTCGTCAGCACTCTCCTTTCCGTCCTTCGGCGTCACCCGGTGCAGGGGGTGCGACCACCCCCGGCCGCCTTACACGGGGGGCTACGCATCGGTCCGGTCGACCCTCGGCACCATGCTGTCCAGCGCCAAGTATGTGGGTTGCAACGTGTGCAAGATCTTGTCGGATGGCATCCTCGCCTTCCTTGCGGACAACTCTTGTGGTGTGACCAGAGAGGACGTGGACTTGCTGCAGATCGAGTTCAACTTGGCGGGGTCAAGACGCAGTTTGGATGTGGCGTTGCTGCAGACGCCGGTGAAGCTGTCGTTTTTTGTTGATGAGGGTGAGCTTTTATTGAGGGGGATACACGAGGGGGACTTAAGTGCTGACTCTGAGGCCTGCGTTTAGCCACCCCCTGGCTGACGGAGAATCTTCCGGATGTGCCGGTGGGAAAGGAGATTCCACCTACCACAGCGGCCGACGAGAGCCTGGATTGGGCGATCCAGCAACTGAAGACCTGCCAGGAGACTCACGCGGCGTGCAACAGCTTCCCGCCCGCGCCACTGCCCAGTCGCGTGCTGGACGTGGCAGCCGAAGGGCAGAGCGGCGTGCGGCTGTATGTCTCCCATGGCGAGACAGCCCCGTACACGGCGCTGAGCCACTGCTGGGGCCGCAAGCCCTTTCTGCGGACGCTATCGGGCAGCCTTGACGCGCACCGGTCCGAGATCATCTGGGAGAGGCTGCCCCAGACGTTCCAGGACGCCATCGCCTTCACAAGAAAGATCGGCATTCGCTACCTGTGGATCGACAGCCTTTGTATCGTCCAGGACGACACGCACGACTGGCGCCGTGAGGCGGCCAAGATGTCGTCGGTCTATCAGGGCGCCGCCCTGGTCATCTCGGCGGCCAAGTCGAACGGCGCGTATGGCGGGCTGTACGCCGACGTGCCGGAGATGTTCAAGACATACACTGTCACTTTCACCCCAGGGCAGTCCCGCCACGACGACGACGATGACTATTACGATGACAATGACGACGACGATAACCGCAACGCCGACGAAGAGCACAACCCCCACCCCACAGAAACAATCCACCTCCGCCCCTCCCTAACCCACACCCACCGCCTCCTCTCCCCCTACCACTCCCCCAACACCCCCACCACCACCTCCCCCCTCCCGGTCTTCACGCGCGCCTGGGTCCTCCAGGAACGCTTCCTCTCCCCGCGCCTCCTGCACTTCGGCCCGCAGGAACTCTCCTTCGAGTGCCTCGCCTGCGCGACCTGCCAGTGCTGTCCGCCACAACCCCTTCCCGTCCCACAAACGGTCGAGGCGGCCCAGCCGGAGTGGTACACCAACCTGCTGACGCGCACGGCAAATCCGAAGAAGTATTATAGTTTTGCTACGTGGCGGGATGCTGCCGCTGTTTCTGCTGCCGCCACGGGGAAGAGTAGCAGTGTGGAGTTGGAGGTGTGCTGGCGGAGTTTGGTGGAGGATTATTCCCGGTTGGGGCTGACGTTTGATAAGGATGTGTTTCCTGCGATTGGGGGGATGGCGAGGCTCATGGGGCAGGTTAGGGGGGAGGGGTATGTGGCTGGGTTGTGGGAGGGGAGTTTGCTGAGGGGGGATTTGTTGTGGCGGGTTGATTTGCCGCCGCCGCCGCCGCCTGCTGCGTTGGAGGCTGGTGGTGGTGGTGGTGGTCAGACTCGGGGTGAGGAAAGGCCTGCCGTGTGGAGGGCGCCGTCGTGGTCTTGGGCGGCCGTCAAGTCGTCGGTGTCGTTTGTTGGTGGGGAGGACGGGGTTGAGCCGGCGTGTGAGTTGGTGGAGATGAGGTGTGAGCCGGTCGGGGCTGATCCGATGGGGGAGTTGAAGGAGGGGGGCAGCTTTTTGGTGTTGAAGGGCCGGTTGATCCCCGCGAGGTTGCGGTTTAACGAGGGGGTGGCGGATCCCCAGTCGTGGAACGCGATTGATCTGGATATTTTAGACGGGGGCCATGTGAAGAATCTGTGGGCGGATGATGACTGCAGGTGGTTGGCGACGATGGAGGGTGAGCAGCCGCACGTGTATTGCTTGGTTGTGGCCCGCAAGCTGCCCCGCAAGGAGGTGCTGTGTCTGGTGTTGACCCGCGTGCCCGAGGACGAGACGTCACCGGCCCGGGACCGCGGCCCCAATGAGGACGGATACCTCTACAAGCGCATTGCCATGCTTGAGATCTTTGGAGGCCCGCCGAGCCCAGTGCTCTGGGGCTGGGTGCATAATCTGTTTGCGAAAGGGGAGGATACCATCGTGAGGATTGTGTAAACGCGATAGCTTAGTAGATGGAAAGAGCTATGGCTACTTGAATGATACGTAATTACAACTACGTGGAGCATTCTCAAACGGGAGACTAGGTATGGCGGACACCAGAGTGCTAGGGAGAGGGGCACTTAAGCCAATGGGGGGAGTACCTGATGAGGAGATGAAAAGTACAAAGTACGGTTACTGTCACAAGGCGAGGCACTTTATGTAAAGAACCAGAACCGGACCGGGGAGAGAGAGGGACAGATGTGACCAGAGGGAAAGGAAAGACATGCCCAGGGAGGGGCAACGCGGGGGGGCGTGGAGGCAAGGTACGGAAGAGAGCTAGCATGGACTTCGTATATCATGCTAGGGCAAGGACAATAAACACAGACACAGTAGCTCTCCATCCGCTCGTGTCTAACAGTCGCTGCCATCTAAGCCCGTGTCTCAGGGACGGTCATGGCAGTGGTGGTTGTGCTCCGTGAGATACCCGCGGTGCCGGTCGCAGGCGTCGTCGCAGTGCCGATTGTAGTGGTCACGGAGCCGCCGCGGGCGGTTCGCTGACATCCAGTTAGCACCAAACCACTATACCAGAGTCCAAACAAAGGGGTGAGGAACACTGACGGCAAAGGTTAAGTCCAGCGGAACGGTTGGACCCACGGACCCAGGCCAAGCAAACTCTGGGAGGCCCCGGGGTCAGAACCAAAGACTCGGAACAGATCTGCTCGTAAGATGACCTCACCATTGCACCTCAGGAGCGAGGTGTAGGGTCCCCGGGCAGGTGCTGGGTTGATGTGCTCGATCAACTCGAGGATATCGGGGGGAATCCGGTCGTGACTGTCCTGGCCTGGTTGCTTAGTATTGGCTGGCATTGCCCAGGAGGCGTGGGCCGGGCCGAATGGGTTGCGGGGGCTGCGGAGGTTGTGAACCGTGCTGGGATCTCGGTCTGGGACGCTGGTGGATGGTGGATGGGCGATGTGAACTGGGAACTTCCCCGTCGTGTTGTCCGCAGCTTTGCCCCTACTTATTCACCATCTTCACTGACGACGTTGTCTGGAGGTGATCCTCCATCACCCCTTTCGGTCCATCTAGGTAGAACCTACCGCAAGACGGGAGAACGGAAGAACTCGGAGCTTCACAGCTAGGTCGAGGGGAAGGAAGCGCAAAAAACAAGGAAAGGGAGCAGAGGCCCTCGGTGAGGAGGCCAGCGTGACTGGCGTCGCCAGATCGGTTTCTGGGCATAGTGAGTGATTGGCTTGTTGCCTAACCGGCAGAATGGCGAGGGCAACAAAGCAGGGTCCAGCACAAGCGGCATACTGGCCGAATACCCGATTATTTGGGGGGCAGAGCGTTTGCCACTGTCCTCGACGTTGGGGTTAACCCTAACCCTGTTAGCAGTCAGGGGTTGGACGGGGAAGAGTGACAGCAACCAGCTCGACTCTGCGCTTTCCAGGCTTTCTATTCTCAAGATCACAAGGGCCAGACGTCAATTGCTTACTCCCATCCTTCCCCCCTTTCCAGGTTTGGTATGGCACGGGTTGACAGCGTGGGTATGCAATGCTTGTGCCGCCACAGTCAACATTGCAGAGAGCTGTGTCTGTCAAACACAGCTACGTCATTGCTTCCCCAAGCGCATTGTGATTGTGACACGAACCGGAGGAATTGGCCAACAACTCTTGCGGCGCAGTCCAGAAGCTCGAGCTGAGCTCCTGAGAACAAGACACGGATATTATTTTCAGCACCCTAGAGAATCTAGACCACATCCAGGCCTCGTATGGCGAGTCTAACGAATCATGCAGACTGTAAGGCAAGGCGATGCAGCTGCTGTCAAGCTCCCGATGCAGGGTCCAACCCGAATTGGGGGTCTGCTCCCCGCGCTGCAAGTGGACCCTGGGAATCCCAGGCGTTTGGGATCAGCGCGGCAGCCAGACTGACGTGACCCCTGTAGGCCAATCAATCGCGTCCATTCGATGTCGCCGCCGAGAGTCTTGGGCGTTTCTGACGTCACTGATGTCATTGTGCTTGGCGCCACCACGGAGCGTTCCAAGGCAGACCAGCGACTTGCAAGGGGTCTGTCTCAGTTCTTGAGATGCGGTCACGGCAAGATCCGCCCCCGAATGCAAAATCCGACGATTCCCCTCGATATGTCCCTCATGGCAAGATGTTTACCATTTAGACGCATGCTGCTGCTCTCCAATTCACATCCGAAAACGACGGACGATCTTCAGCCCTACCGAAGACCCTGATCTCGTTCTCTCGTCTGATCCACTCTTCCACTCTTCGGATCTCCAGGTGTGCACTGCCGACAGAGTGTTCACACACAGCAGCATACGCTACATCCCACCCGCCATTCCCCCACAGTCATCTACACGCACGTGTACACCATCCATCACACCATCCCACCTTCCGACCGTGAAAATGATCGTCCGCCTCGCGACCGACGCCGATCTCGAGGCCATAACCGAGGTCCTCATTGGCGCCTCCCCCATGGACCCGGTCTACCCATACCGCTTCCCCGACCGGGACCACTACCCCGAAGCCTTCGCGGGGCTGTGCCGGCAGAAATGCACCGAGTACCTCGAGAACAGCACCGTCGTGGTCTGCGAGATGCCCGTCAACCACTACAGCTCGGCAACTGAGGTCGTCGCCTTTAGCGCGTGGGATATTCCCTCGGCCCCGTCACGGCGCGCCAGTGCAGTACTGGGTATGTACATCCACAATTTCACTCCTCCACCAAGCCAAAGAACGACCCAATTGACTAACTTGTCCGTCCCATCTCCAGAACCAACCTCGCCCACCTCCCCCACCTTCCCCCAACACCCAACCACCCTCGGCCACCTCACCCGCCAACACGCCTTCCGCACAGCCATCGCAGAGAACAAAGCCCTCCTCTTCGACAACAACACCCGCTACAGCGGCGGCCACGATGGCAGCCTCCCGGGCCACGTCTTCCTCAAGATCCTGCTCTGCCGCCCCTCGCACCAGCGCCGCGGCGCCGGCACCGCTCTCACCCGCTGGGGCATCGAGCAGGCGCGCCGGCTGGGCGTGTACACGACCGTGTTTGCCAGCCCGATGGGGCTCGCGCTGTACAAGCGGCTTGGGTTTCGTGAGGTTGGGAGGTTTCGCGTGCAGGTGGAGGGGGAGAGGGAGTTTCTGGAGATTCCGGCGCTTGTGGTCGGGCCGGGGGTGACGGGGGGGATGAGGGAGGCGGAGGTGGAGGGGTTGGGGGCTTGTGGACGGAGGGTTGGGGGGGAGGGGAGGTGGATGGGGGAGGTTTGGGCTTGACGGTCTTGGGAGGGGACGGAATACCTGCATGTTGTCTTTTCTTCCTTTTTTTTTGTCTTTTTTTTCCCCAGTGGTCTTGCTCTTTTTCTTGGGATTTTCTTGGGATGGGATTTGGGATGGGATTTGGGACGGACATCGGCGTTTGAGGGGCGCGCTGCGTTTCATTTCTTTAGCATCAAACAGGCCTCGCGACGGGCCGTGTAAACAATAACAGTATTGTATTATTGTATTATTGCATTGTCTGCTTGTGTGAATAAAGCTGTCGAAACCTTGTCACAACGGAGAATTGAATTATGGTGTTGTGCTGTTGCTCCGCTGCTCTGGATCAAGACTGGAAGCGGGTGGAATTGGGCGGTTGTGGAGGGTCAAACTGGGGGGAATTTGGGAAATCTGGGGCCTCGCCCAAAATGGTGCAAAATGGTGGGCACCCTGGCGAAATCGTGCAGTGGTTGTTAGCTTCATCCCTTCTTGACAATGGAGCTTCTTAAAGAAGGGAAAAAAAAAAAAAAAAAAAAAAAAAAAAAAAAAAAAAAAGGAAAAGGAGAGGAAGGTTGTGTCAATCTGGTCTCACACCGCTTTCTACACCACCGACCAGTTGCAGGCGGCTGAGGCATCGGGAAGCAGAGGGGTTGTGTCACATCGGCATCACCTCAGTTGCGTGAAGCGGAGTGAGACACCAGCTGAAGCGAGAGAGAGGTGTGAACCACTTACATCAACTGCTATCGAGATTACGGGACGCCACAGCCCCATTGCGAGCGGCAAGCCTTACCAACATATGGGACTTTGGATTCTTTCTAAACCAATCTTGCGAGAGCGGGGTAGGTGAAGAAGCATCACCTGGACTATGCATGGAGTCAGTTCAGGCAGTTCCCAGTCTGAAGCTGACGATGATGCTGGCGCGAAGTAACTTGGCATGAGGCGGGAGGGCGATTCCCGAGTCGCTAAGGACACCACAACCGGATCACAAGATTGCTGCGTCAGGTACTTGCTATATAGAAGGCATGTTCTCTGTCAGGGCCGGCCATCTTTTATCCACCATTTCCATTATCACGCGCCATAGTCCAAAGCTCCGTGTCCACACGCATACTTACAAATCCCTGCACTATCAAGATGATTTCCCCCCGCTCCCTCGTCGCTGCTGTCGTGCTCGTTCTCTCGCCAGTTACAGCGGTCTTCACAGCCGCCCAAGTCGCTGAGGGCCTCGATGACCTAGCGAGCAAGACCCAACTTCTTCAGCCCATTGCCAATAGCATCACCACTCTCAACGCTCCGTTGATCATCCTCAACATGGGGCCTTACCCGGTATATTGCCCAACGCCCGCGGTTTCTTCACTACTTACTCCCTTGCTGATGCCTGACAGCCACTCATTGCCGGCCTCAACGATCTTGCCTTGACCGCCAATAGCCTTGTTGCGGACATGGACGAACTAGCTCTAGTCCCTGCCGGGGCTGGTGCTGATGACATCCTCAACGCTCTCCGCGGGGTATTACTTATCTCTCAACTTCTACCGCGCCCACTTGATACTGACTCTTATATCCACAGTTTGACCACGATGCCGAGGGGCTATTTGCCACCATGATCGGAAAGGCCGGTATCCTCGAGAGGCTCCCCGTCGTCGGCCAGCCGGTAGCAAATGCCCTTCTGTCGGTGGAGGATTCCGTTGACGTAAGTACCACAGTCTCTACAGTTTTGCCGTTAGTTATATGCTATACCCCTTAATGTATCTTATTCCATTACCGACAAGCCGCTAATAATCAACCCACGAATTACTAGGCCCTTACCATTGCCCTCATCGACACCGTGCCGTCCTACGCCACGAGTATCAACGGCATCACCACATCCCTGAAAAACATTCTCGCGATTTGTATCGGCGAGTACCAAAGCCTCATCAATCTCTAGGAGGCTGAGCGGCGAACGACCTGGATGCAGTCAACGCTTGATCCTAACTTGTCTGCGGGGGGCTTGGACTATATAAGTGGTGTGGAGGATCACAGGGAACATCCGCCGCAGGAGGAGTGTTTAGTCATGGAATGTAAACGATTGGGACTAGCGAGGAAGGGGTGAGCACGGGGCCCCATCTTGTTTATCCTATTTCCTATCGCAACTAGCACAATATCTTGCAGTCTCTCCATTCTCTTCTCACGCAGCAGTTCTTAAGGTTGTGGCACCAGTTACCAGGCGCCTGAGCCTGCCTCTGTGGGCTAATCCCAGCTGTCAGCGGTGCATTCTGGGTCATGTCCGTACAACAATCAGATAAAGCAGCTCTCACTTAGCAGATGTGGTTCAACTTCAGCTTCGGCAGCATGGCTTCTTCCACTACCCGGGTTTCGCTAAATCACGACCCTGAGCATGTCATCTCCGAGCGGCAAACAGACATCGAAAGTCATGTGGCAACCGTCGCTCTGACAGCAGTTTCTACTCCCAAGCAAAATGAGCCGACGGACGAGGAAGCTGGGGGAAGGAGTCCTGTCGACGATGATTTCCAAACTTGGGTGTGGGCTACGGCAAATGCGACTTCGACTTTGTTGCGTTCAGGACTTGGGGCGGTATTGTGGGGGGGAATCTGCTGCGGTTGCCCTTATTAGGTGTTTTGACCCCTGCCAACTTTCATTTTTTTCGACCCCCTGTCAAGTCGTTTGGACCCCCCACCACGAACTGCAGGGCTGCTTATCTCCGGCTTGCCTTCGTCATGATGTCACATGCAGAAACATTTTCGTCTTTCTACGTCCATTCCCCTCTGTCTGCCCTCTCCTCGCCAGCCGTCGCCTATGGCCTCGACACCGACACCCTTTGTCTGCGCCGGGTGCGCCCGCGCTCAGCGGTTACACTTGCTCTCCCGAATCGCGCTGCGACAAACCCGGCGCACCATCTCGCGATCCGCCGCTGCGTCGCTGCACACCACTCCCTCCCGATCCGACAGCACCAAATCCCAAGATGCTGCGAAAAACGCCCCCTCCCAGACCGCTGATTACAATGCCAACCCCGAACCGGGCCCCATGGCACGCCGACTTCAAGAAGCAACCGAAGACGCGCTCCTCACCGGAGGCCGCGCCGGCCGCCGCGCCATCGAAGAAGCAGGCTTCAGCGAGGAGCTCAAGGCCAAGCTGTTGGACAAGGTTGCCAGCGCAAAGTTCCACGCCGAACACTCGGGCGCTCTGGCACAGGCGGGAATGCACTCGCGCATCCCCGACTCTGCCGGCCTGGGCACGCGGGCCATGGCCTCTGCGCAACCGTGGACGGGACAGGAATCCACCGAGGACGCCGTCTTGCGCATGCTGGACGACGCCCGCAAGCCGTTGGCGCCGGAGCTCAGAGGGAAGAGCAAGCCGCACGTGCCGGGGCCAGTGGATATGCGCATCAGAAGGGAGATTGGGGTGACGCCCGGCCGCAGGGCTGCGGGGGCGCGCGACAAAGCGCACGCTTACGCTGGAATGGCCGTGAATGAGAAGGGTTTGAGCGACAAGGAGAAAGACGCGATGAGGAAGGAGTTTAGAGAACGGTTTACACCGGGGGCGAGGGCCATGCCGAATACCGTGACGGGGCTGGCCGCGCTGGCGAACGAGAGGATCGAGGATGCCATTGCGCGGGGGCAGTTCAAGAACATACCCCGCGGGAAGGGGGTAGAGAGGGACACGCGGGCGGACAACCCGTTCATTGACACCGTGAGTGCTTGTTGTGACCGATCAGGACACCAGTCCAGACTGACAATCTGCGCAGACGGAATACATCATGAACAAGATGATCAAGCGCCAGGACATGGTCCCCCCCTGGATTGAGAAGCAACAAGAACTCTCCAAAGTTGCCCAGAACTTCCGTGGCCGTCTGCGACACGACTGGAAGCGCCACGCATCTCGCATGATTTCCGCCCGCGGCGGCACCCTCGAACAACAACTCGCCCGCGCCACCGCCTACGCACGCGCAGAACAGATCCACAACCCGCGCCGGCGCAACACCGAGCACCTCTCGGTGCCGACCAACACCACCGACGAGACGCTCGTCCTCCACACTGCCCCGCCACAGGTGTCCTCCTCACCGTCCGCCGAGGAAGGAGACGCGATAGCGGACCAGGAAGCAAGCTCTGCTCACCTGCCAACCCATCCCTTCCGCGACCCGGACTGGGAGGCAGCCGAGGCGCGCTACATGACGCTCGCCATCGCAAACCTCAACACACTTACCCGCTCCTACAACCTCATGGCGCCGGACCTGGCCAAGAAGCCATACTTCTCGCTCGAGCGCGAGCTGCTCAACTGCTATGCCGACGTTGCGCCCCTCGTGGCCGACGAGATACGCGCGCGGGCGACCCGACCAACCAAGTCGCTCGTAGGGAATCCGTTTGGGGGGGCGCGCGCTCCAAGGGGGCTGAGTGGACCGGGTGCGGGAGGAGGGATGGGCGGCCTGTTTGGCGGCGCGGGCGAGGATTCCGGGGTGAGCGTGATGGAGGGGAGGGAGAAGAGGTACGGGATGAAGGAGTTTTGGAGAGATTTGTGGGGGAGGGGGCCCGCATGAGGGGGATCGACATGACAATCTAAGCAATTCATATGGATCATGCTAATTATCCTGACCAACTACCATATGCAGCCAGGTACCTCTTGAATCTATCGATCTTTCCCGTCCTCATCTGACTCCACAATGGTGATATTGTCGGCTCCCAGGGGTGGTGCTTTGGTTTCAGCACTCCATTCTCCCGAGCAGCGTGCCTCTGTCAGACGCTCGAGAGCACCCGACTGGTGCGGCTCAGGGGCGGCTTCACAGCTCAATGGCACCCTCCTCCGAGTATTCGCCAGCTTCACCCGCCTTGCCACGGATCCTCGACTTCGCACCATCGCTGCCGAGACAGGCGCTGGGGTGGAAGACGCAAAAGACGGCGATGGCAATGAGCATCGGCAGGGCCTCAAAGACCCAAAACATCCACTCATGGCGGAACGCATACCCGTCGACGCCCTCGGCAAACTCGGCCACGCGGTAGATGCACCGAATCTGTAACCGCACGTATCAGCATTCCAACCCGACAAAAACCAGGACAGGGAAAAGAACGAAACAAAAAAAAAAAAAAAAAAAAGCCTACCAAAATCAACACCGACGAAACCCAAACCGCACCAACCAACCTCTCCCACCCCGCCGGCGCATCGGCCACCACCAACCCCCTCCCCCGTGCAGACGCCAAAAAATGGAACCGCCCCAACACCACCAAAAAAAAACCAAACGCCCCCGCCTGCAACGCCAACCCAGCAATCAACACCTTGACCCCCAACTCCGCGTTCGGCCCTTCCCATGAAGTCGAGCTCGCCAGCCCGCTGCCGCTGCATTGCACCAGGAAGGAGAGAATGTCGAGAGTGACAAAAATGCGCGTGATCAGCCGGCCGGGGAGGCCGAAGAGCTTTGTGTTGGGCGGGTTGAGGACGGATTGGGTGAGGCGGCTGATGAGGAGGTAGTCGCCTGCTGAGAGGAAGATGGGGGCGAGGACTGTGAGGGTGAGGGAGGCTGCGAAGGGGCCCTGTCGTCACGTCATTAGCGCATGGGAGTTGGTGGTTGGTTGGGTGGTTTGGTTTGGGATTGGTAGGGGAGAAGGGGGGGAGGGGGGTGGTTACGATCTGGGTCGGCTGCTTGATCGAGTAGCACCGCAGCGCGTAGCCGGCGACCTCGATGGCTGCGCCGATGACCACGACGGTGAAATACCATGCGCGGTAGCGGATCACCGTCAGGTAGGTGATCCAGAGGAAGACGAGGCCGTACAGCACCGTGGCGACCACGGCCAGCGCGAAGGACGGGTCGTACATCCAGATTACTTTGTCGTCGTCGGCTGCCATTTTGTCGTCGAGTTGCTTTTACTGGTACTGGTTCGGGTTCTTGAATCAAAGATGGTACGGATGACCTTGGGATGAAGAAGAAGTTCAGGGGCTTTTGCTGCTGCTGTCGTTTGCAATGCTGCCATCGCTGTGGACTGCAAAGCAGGCGACGATATATATACCAGAGTTGCCATCTCAGGGGCATTGTTCACGTCGTGAGCCAACTGTCACGGATGAGCCACAGCGCAGCGTCTACCGTCTCGTCTCGTCCTCGCGACATGTGTCATCCGTCGGATCGGTCCCGAGCAAGCGCGTCATGGAAGTCTGGTTAAGCTACGAAGCGATCTCTTGGCCTTCTTGGCCTGCCCTCTTGGCCTGTTGATCTTTCGCTCTTGGCTGCGGCTTGGGCGCACCCCTGGGTCTGGGCGTGTTTCTTTCTTTGACTACATCTCGTCTTGGTGACTGCATTGGGCTGTTGTTGCTGGCCCCAGCCGCACCATTCGAGTTAGTGGGCCAAGCGCTGACGTTGTGCACCCGACGAATGCGAATCCTGACGAAACCGACGAATCCGACGAATCCGACGGCGTCGTCAGCAAGGTGAAGTGGTCGAGTTCGGACGACGCCACGTGCAAGTCTGAGCTCGACATCTCTTATCTTTCGTCAAAGTCTACATTTTTGCAAGCCAGTGTAAAAATCCCCCCTGGCGCGGGCCAAGTTGGTGTTGTCGTCGTCGCTTCCGGCGAGCGGGCAACCCCTGAATCCGAGGGCTGGCGGTTGGTGTCTTGGCACCCCTGAATCTTTTGCCCGGCGCTGTCTTTGTCCAAACAAAACCCCCCCTGACACAACCAAGTCCATTTATGTCATGATCATCACTGTCACTGACCAGTTACCCGGTCACCCGTATAATTGGGTTAATGCTTCATCTATCTGCCCCTCAACTTCAACACTGAACCAACGCAGGTATCAACTTTAGCCTCCATCTTGCCCCGAGGGCCATATATACGTTTCACGACAATACCAGGACCCGAATAATTGGAAATGAAATCAAATGGAAACAGGCCCTGCCAAACACCCCATCGTCGTCAATTCATTAGCAGGAGGAGCACACCATGGCCCATCCCTTGGATTTCCTCGGACCGTGGACAGGGGATGGTTGTCGTGCTCGCTCATTCTCCCGGTTGCAAATGAGCCAGTGTCTGAAGATGATGATGATGATGTGGTCCGAGAGGTTGCACCATCCGCGGCTATTACTTGCTCTCCCACACCAACTGCCAGCGGTATTTTTCTCGGCAGTGTTGCGTACCCCAGATTCCCCGGATTTCCGTTTTCAGCTGTTATGCTGGAGGGGCAATAACCAACGTGCTGCTCTTGTTCGCCGGCTGCCTCGGCAGGGGTCTGTTTTGCCGTATAATACTCCGGCTACTAGGGGGTCAGCCTTCCGGGGAATCCACGATAGATTGGCCAGAGGCGCTGCCGTGATCAGCAAAGATCGCCTGACGTCAATGCGGCCACACCAGAAGGACATTTTCCCATATGAAGTGAGGCTACGTACAAGCTTTGCGGGGGGCATATTACCCGGATGGTATGGCAGTTGTGAATATAAAAGTCGATGTTGAGATTCTCGAGAGTTGGAGATTTTAGATGTTCATCACAGCCCTGTCTTGTACACACACACTTGTAAACAGTCGAGCCTCGTCCCCTCATCTGCTGCCATCATGGTTGCCTTGACTTACCTTGCCCTCGCCGCCACGGCCATCTCCGGCGCTTTCGCCGCCCCGGCCCCCGCCGCCGGCCCCGACCTCCCTGACTTTGAGTTTGGACCCCACAACCTGGCCCGCCGTCAGGACTACAACCAGAACTACAAGACTGGCGGCAACGTCAACTTTTCTCCCACCAACAACGGCTACTCGGTCAGCTTCTCCAACGCGGGCGACTTTGTGGTCGGCAAGGGATGGAGAACGGGCACGACCAGGTAGGTGTCTGGCCTGATCATCTGTAACATACAATCGTACCTAACTTTAAATGCCTAGGAACATCACCTTCACGGGCAGCACCACCCAGACCTCGGGCACAGTTCTCGTGTCCATCTACGGCTGGACACGGAACCCACTCGTCGAGTACTACGTGCAAGAGTGGACGTCCAACGGGGCCGGGTCGGCGCAGGGCCAGAAGCTGGGTACGTTCCAGAGCGACGGCGGCACCTACGAGATCTGGAAGCACCAGCAGGTCAACCAGCCTTCCATCGTGGGCACCACCACCTTTTGGCAGTACATCTCGAACCGTGTCGACAACAAGCGGCCCCAGGGCGGCACCGTCAACCTGGCCAACCACTTTGCTGCGTGGTCCAAGCTCGGATTGAACCTTGGCCAGCATGACTACCAGGTGCTTGCTACCGAGGGTTGGGGAAATGCTGGCGGCAACTCGCAGTATACTCTGCAGGGCTAGGTGGGTACGCCAGGGGGGTGATCGAATTGTGGAGAGCAAGTCGGAATGGCCGTGGGGATAGGGGGAGGAAAGGACCTGGTGTCGAGTTCACTTCTGCTGTCAAGTACATACCGTAGCCGGACATTGTATGTACCGTTCGCCTGAGAATGTCAAGGTCAATTTGTTGGAGGGTCTTTGTACCTGTATTGCCTCCTGCGTGTTCAACGTCTCAGACATGATTATTACATATTTCCTTGAGAGTAAATAAGTGCCAAGACGACAAGTCCACTTCCTTCTACCCAAAGAAACATCTACATTAACGCCTTCCTACCAGCTCTAAAACCCAGATGCAATGATGAACCTGTCTAACCCATCCAACCCAACCCTCCCCGACCCTTCCCCTTTTTAACCCCCACACCCTCATCAATGAGCATTATCACCCTCACAACGCAGCTTTAACAATAACCATAACCGCCTCAGCACTAACCAACACCTCCCCCCCCTCCCCCCTCACCTCCCCCTCAATCCAGCACCTCTTCCCCTCCACCTTCTTCAACCGTCCCACAAGCAACACCACCACCGGCTGTTCCACACTCCCCGTCCTCACGGGCCTCAAAAACCTCAACCGCAAATCCCCCGTAGCAATCAACCCCTTCGGAAACCCCCCCAACCGCTGGTTCACCTCAACGACCCGCCCGATCGCCTCGTCCAGAAGCGTGGTGGTGATGCCGCCGTGGCAGATGCCCGGCCAGCTGTTGAGGCCTGGCCCGAGGGCGACGAGGGCTTTGACTTCGGGGATGATGGCGCCTGGGGTTGAGGGGGCGGGGTGGTAGGCGATGTAAGCTGGGATGGCGTCCGGGGTGTTGAGGGTGCGGGAGATGAGGGCGTGGAGGGGGGTTGGGTGGAGCTCGCGGGAGAGGGATTGGTCGATTATGAGTTCTGGTTCTGAAGAGGAGGAGGAGGATGGCGGTGGCGGTGGCGAGAGGTGGGCTGCACACCAGGGGATGGCGCGGAAGTAGGCAATTTGGGCGGCCGCGGCGGCCTTGTTGTGTCGTTCTAGGTCGGCGTGGGACATGCCTTTGGCGGACTTGGGCTTGGATGGTATGGATGTCGGGTTGGTGGTTGACTGGGGAGTTGCCAGCTTAACCAGCTCGGTTGGTGCTTGCGACATTGTTTTGGATTTGATGTGATTAATGGAAATGATGAGACCACCCCGGTGATGGTGATGAAGTCCTTTGTGTTCTTGGGATGCAGAAAGACTGATTGACAGTAATCTTGAGCAGAGTCTGGATGTAGATAGGGGGCAGTCCCACCACGGACATGTCTGAATTTATTTTGTTTACAACGAGGTCTAGCAAAGTGTCAGAGTGGGACCCATGCTGGCGTCAAAAGAAACTAACAAAGAAAAAAAATGACGAATCCACCTTTCAGCAATGCCATTGGCAGTGGATATGCATTTCGGGTGTCTCGACGGCATCCAGCTTCGCCCTACGCCGTCTACAGCGGACCGGCATCGCCGGGGATTGGATGTCGCAGGCGGTATGCTGGCGAGTGGATATCGTGTCGAGAGCTGAAAACACCAGGAGCGTTGCATCCCGGTTGTTGACAGGAAAATCCTCTGCCTGATTCGTCGACTTCCGCACTCCATCCGCTCTTCATCCGCAGCAGATACCTCTGAGTGGGACTCGCCTCAACACTATTGCTCTCGGCTAACAAAAGCGACTGCACGCCGACTCCACAGCCACCGGGAACGGCGCTGAGACCGGAGACAAAAGGGTCTTTTGGGAGAGTTGTCTTCCGTGTCCCCTTCTCCTTCGGTACGGCTCGACGTACATATTTCCCTGTGCAATCATTCCTGCTGTCCACCGTACCTCTGGACACACTGCTCCAACTCCAAGAGATAATCTTCCGCTTTATCTAGATCCAACCCAAAGCCAAGGGACACCATCTCACGGAGCAGCCCTCTGTCGGCCTGCGGTAGCCGCCCGAGGCTGCTGAAGCAAGCGTATATCCTTGATGCGGGACTCGTCAATATGTCCGCAAAGGATCCTCCGAGAGGACGCCCCTCCTCTTTGAGCTTCCCCTCGGCCTCCTGAAATTTCTGACGGTAAAGCTGCCGAGACGTGTCTTGACGCAAGACATTCCTGTAAGCAATGTGGCTCGGGTCTCGGAGAATGTCTTCGGTGTCCGATTCTAGCCAAGGAAACGGCATCGGGTAGTGGTTGGCCTGCCATGGCGCAGTCTGCGCAAACTCCCAGTCGATAATGCCGATGAAATTGAACAGATCGTCGACGATGATGTTCTGGGTGCCGAGATCCATGTGGTTGAGGGGGAATTGCTCAGCAGTATCGATGTCTCCGAAGAGAGAAGTTTTGGCCAGAATCTCGCGAAGGACCATGGCACCAAGCCTGGTGGATGTATCTGGCTTTTCAGCGGCGGCATCTGCAATGGAAGTGAAGTAATCAACCGCTCTGGAGAAAGGACCCGCATCCTTGAGCTCTGTGGTGGAGGCAGGTAAACTCCCTATGACTGGCTTTCCAGACGGGGAAATCGAGCAGATGAGGCCGATTTGAGGGTACGCAAGAGTGGCGAGTTCCGCTTGAACCCTTGTCCACTGAGCCATGATGTGTTCTTGTGTTGTAATCTGAATGAAGTTCGGGGACTGCCGTTCCAATTTGAGATAGTAGAAAAATATGGAGAAAGCAGAGGGCGCTGTGCAAGAAGATCGACTTCAGATTACTCACTGGTAAATTACAAATATCGAACTCAACATCCTGCAATGTATTGCCGTAGAAGCCTTCCAAGAGCATATATGGAGCTCCAGCATCAAGTCAGGCCCCTCACAGGCGTAGAGACGAGGGACGGGGATCGTAGGCAGGGCTCGTCTGACAAACTCCATTGTAGCGACCTCACAAGCGATGCCGTATGCTTCATCCTCCTCCTTGACCGTGGCTGGGAGGTCGGGATGGCGGGGCAGGCGGACGCGAGCAATGATCAAGCTGTCGTCTTCGGCAATCATTTCGAAACACATCCAGTACTGGCCGGCCGAGAACGGTTCGCTCATGACGACCTTTTGCCCCTTGACGCGCTCAGCATGGCGCACAAGCGCAAGCTTGTCGATGCTGCTCAGGGCGGTCTGCAGACGTTCTTTCATGCCGTTGTAATCCCACTCGTCGAAAGAAGTCCATCGCGTGCTCGGGAGGTTTTTCAAGAGCTGCATTGTTGGCGAGTGGATATCCCAGCAATGCTAGTAACACAGGAATTGAAAGACTCAACTGCCGGGGACAACTTTACTTTCGAGGGAGCTTGCATATGAGACATGACAGCCAAGCGTTGCAAAGAGGGGTTTGGAAACACGGATTGGCTACAAAGTATCCCAAGCAGGCAAGCTTGGATCCTGGTCGCAGCAAGTAACTCTGCTCGTCCAGGATTGGGCGGCGTTCGGTTAGCGGCATGGAGGAGGGAGGCAGCGTTACCTACCTCAGGTACCTGACCTATGCCATCGAGGTAGGTGTGCGAGAAACCGAGGTGTCCCCTGACACTAAATTACCTTTAACTACGATTTGACAATGCAAAACATCTTTTCTTAAGCAAGCCACAACACCAAGTCTCGCAGGCCAAAGCCCTTATCCCAGCCTTTCCCCTGTTCCCTGGCTTCCTTGATCCTCCAAAATATGGTGCCCTTGTCCTGTCAGCATGCTTGTCTCGATGTGGCCAGGCGTGATAACGAGGTCCCAAGAATTGCACACTCACATCATACGTCTGCCGCAAATCCTCCTTGGATACCCTCCCATCTTTCTGCAACAGCAACCACGTGGTGCCAAACTCAAAGATGGCAGCTCCCCACTGCGGTGTCTGTTAGTGACCGGACAGACCAGACTTTAACCAGCAAAACATACCCCGAACGGATCAGCAGCCAGCCGATTTCCCTTGATCATCTTCCACAGCTCACCCGCTGACAACGACCCCGAATTGTGCGCGTCCCACTTGGCGAACATGTCCTCGAACATCTGGGGCACAAACCGGCCCTCCTTGTCGTAGGTGCCCGAGTCGGAGCCGTGCTTCATCCACAGCGTCAGCCGCCCCCCCCTGCATAACCGCAAAAGGCAGAAAGGGCGCCATGCGGAACGGGGACGGAAACTCACTTTGGCCTTGTGAATGCCGCCCACATAGACGCGGAACCAAGGATCGGGAAACCATGACACGGACAACCGCGTCGGGTACGAGAAATTCACGTTGATGATCACCACGGCCAGCAGCGAGAAGAGGATACTGAACCCCAGATCGTGGAATCCGATGTACGTGTCCCAGGGGTAGATCAGCCCGTCGGCGTCGCGGTCCCAGAAAAGTACATGCTGTTGTAGTACCGTCTAAGTCACAATCAGAAACAAATACCCTTCCAGTCCACACACCCGAGGAAGATCGTGGAGGGGGTCAGACGTATCGACGGCGTAAAAGAAAAAAACGTTGGGGGGGGGAGGGGGGACAAACATAATCCCTCAGCTCTTTCGACTTGGCGCTCCCCTCAGGTTTCTCGGTTGACACAGCGAGGTTAGCACGCGCGATCGAAGGCTTGGCCACGAGCGCGTCTGCATCTACAGCTTGTTTGCGCTGGGCTGTCGCCGGGCAATGGGTCGTGGCGACGTCGAAGTCGACATGGACTGTGCTGCTCTTTTCCCCCGCCATTCTCTTTGTCTTTTGTTGTCTTTTCTCTTCCTAAGTCGGAAACCTTTGAGGTCTGGCCTCGAGGTAATTAGGTTAAAAGTTGCCCCTGAGTGATTTCTCTCTGTCTTGAGGGGTTGGAGAGGGTTCAAGACTGCGCTGGCTGTTGTTGAGCTGACACAACATCCAACCTAAGTGAGATGGAAGAAACGGATTGTGCAAGTCTGAAACGTTTAGGTTGCGGAGAGATCGTACTCTGGTAGTTGCTGTCAGCAAGACAGCGTTTGACAGTTGTGGAAATCAGGGGTTGTGACGTCACACTCAGGAGTTGGGTGTTCGTTGCATGTGATCGAGATACGGATAATATTTTGTACACAATTCAGGATCGGCCATGGTGGTTCTGGGCATTGAGATGTCACATTCGAGAGATTCTCTGTAGTGATACGGACACGTCTTTTTTTTTTCCAAGAGCAACATAACCCCTGAATACGAGCGGATCATATTTAACGAAATGCAGATAAGGTGCCATTGTTAACAAAAGCTCGGATCTGGTCTGCCTGTCATATTATTAGTAGTGCAAGGTAAATCCAGAATTAGAATTTCAGATTCTTACGTGTCCAGCCTATCCGTCGGTTCTGACTGGAGCCGTCCTGCAAACTTGCGGAGGATCAAAATGTCAACCAGCCCCGCTCTCCCTCTTATTAAATATTATTTACCTCCTACTCCTCTCTCATTCCTTCATCCTACCTTGCCATCCCAGGCCAAGCCACCGACGCGTTCCACCAAGAATCAAGGGCTTTGTTCGCCATCTCGAGATTGGTGTGTGTTCTTGGAATGTCTCAGCAGGGTGACTCCGCCTCCTTCTTGACAGGCATAAATTACGCGTCTCCAGCTCGTAGGCCTAGGCCCACCTCAGCATGTGAAATCCAGCCGGAAAAGAAGCGTCTCGCTTTGTTAATGAAGTTTCTGAACTGCCGCATTGAGAACACAAAACTCTCGCGAGTAGCCCGCTGAGTGACCCCTTGAGCCAAGCGGAAATGAGGAAAGGGGCTGTGCTGTGCTGTGGATGCGAGGAACCTGGGGCTTCTGGGAGAGCAAAGGAAGGACCTGACAACCAGCTTGGATGGAGGGAGGCAAGGCCGCAAGGGTGCATGTCAGCGGGAGAAGCGGGGAGGACTGGCCAAAAGAGGGATAGCTGGTGACACAGGCAACTCGCCAAAACTGCCGCTCTGTCCAGTTTCCAGCCCCAAAACGGCAGCAAGTTGCAACCTCGGAAATGCTTGGCGGCCTCCAATCATTGCCCTCCGAGGAGGCAGGTGTGCCGGTCATCACATGAGTTCCATGTTTTGTTGGCTCTGGATTGGCAGGCCCTGCCCGGTTTGCGCGGGAAGTTGTTTCGGCCTGCCCTGGCGGAGGTGCATGACTGCATGGGTGTGAACTTTATCTATTTAAAGAGCGGTCAAGCTTTCTTGGCCGTCTTGGCCCTCTTGGCTTTTCTTCCTCTTTTCTTGGCTTTCCACTGCCAAGCACCGTCTCTCACATCACCCAGGCTCCAAGTCCAAGGTCCAAAATCGATCACCACTTTTACGGTTCTATCACAAATCACGAAACACAAAAATGCCTTCCCAAGCTCCCGAGCAGCAGCTCCCCATGGAGGCCGTCGGCGCCAACACCGTCGTCGACCAGCAGCCAGTTCGTTCTTCCCTCCTAACCTCCCTCTGTCTTGCACGTTTATTTACTGCTCCCTCCTTGACCCATCTTTACTCCGATTCTTGCTCGCCGTGCCTGGCTCTCTCCCCACTGATATTGTATGCTAACCATAAAAACAACAGACCGCCGAGCCCCAGCCAGAGATGACGCTCCGTGGTGGTGAGGAGGCTGGATGCGAGCTGTGCTGCGGCCTCTGCGGCTGCGAGGAGTCCTGCTGCTAGAGCACTCACCAACTTCGCCGATGGAATTCGCCCAGTGAAGGCCGATATTTGGTTGACTGATGGGAGTTCATTCCGAGACACTGGAGGGGCAGAAGATTCCACAATTGGCAGACTCATGCGCATCTCGCGGATACATGCATCTCGTCGTCGCTCTTGTTGACAGCGAAGGGATGGAGATTTGTCAGTTCAGCGATTAAACCCTCTTAAAAATCACGCCTACCAGTCTCGCGTTGCAGGAATAAGATGGCTGCACACCCAATTCACCCTCCGAGCTCCGTCCACCATGTTTGGTGCCAATTACAATGGTCTTGCCCGGGGCAAGACATGCTCGTCCCTGCCAAGAGAATTGCCTCGACCAGGAAGGGCTGGTTTCCCAATGCGCTGCCTCATCTCATTGGCCCAGACAAACCGATTCGGTCCCAACCAGGCAGGCACAAGAAATGATGCAAGCATGCGAGAGCCATGGCGAGTCGGAGAACCTTGAAGAACAAGGGAGGAGCCCAGGTGGGAACGGGTATATTTTGTATTCCTACCACGCAACGCCTCTTTCCTCCTTCACCCCAACCTACCAGTCAATCGTTTTGATACAGTGATCCCGCAGACGAAGGCAAATTATAGTAAAACCAGCTGTAGGATACAAGTACCTCAGGAGGAAGTGGGAGGCGTAGCTTCTATACCTACACTAGGATAATTCCCATCGCTATAAATCTAGCCTCGTAATTACCACAAACCCAGGACCTCATGCCGTGCTCCCAGAGTTCCAGCCAATCCATATCAACACTTCTCCCAATACCAATCATCGCCCCACTGCTCGCACTTCTGCAGAAACGCATCGCCTGGAGGATCCAGGCTCGTGTCGCAGTAGTCCTCGCCCGCGCCCCAGCAGTAGCACATTGTGAAGCCCAGACTGTCGCAAATCATCAACGTCGCCTGGTAGTCTTCGTCGGTCGATGTGTTTGGGTTCTTGCATCGGTATGCCCAGTCTCCGCAGGCATATACAGTAGTGAAGAAGAGGGTTGGGAGGAGCTTCATGGCAACCTGGGAAGTCGGCAAAAAGTAACACTTCACTGCGATAACGATAATTGGTTTTGAAGGGGGTTTCAGGTTTCAAATTGTCAGGGACCTCGAAAGTACGTCAAGGGAAATGGTTCAACACCACGATGATCTTGCACTGGGGTTTCAAAGTTGGGGTCCCTCCGTCGCAAAGGCTGATCCTTAGGTTCAAGTTCTCAACCCAAAGATGCAGGACAGTCTGGGTCTTTTAGGTACAGAGATGCGCCTGTGCTTCAGTGGCGCAACGTCATGCTGATGTCTATGGTCTTCCATTTCATTCCATCCCCATCCAAGATGTCTCGTTGCATAGAGCTCTGACACAAATGTCGAATATCGGTCTAGGGACCGGGGAAAGTTTCTTGGTCACTCTTTCGATACACTAGTTGCAGCTGAGGTTATATAAGTTCCAGGTAAATACCTTATACACCACTTCTCCTATAACCCCTTTTAGTTAAGTTTAGGTAGTATAGGTATAAGGTTATTCCCGCGTTATTTTAAAGCGGTTGATAGGGTCTTACAACGGGGCATCTGTAACGTCACCATTACTGTTAATCTAGAACAACTTTAGACGATAGTATGGGATGGTGATCTTCAAGAGTGTAGGAGACTTGCGTGAAGGCCAAGATGTACTGCGTCTGACCTGGGCTGCTTTGGCCATACTGGGAGCTTTTGATCAGTACAGATCTCAGCAGTATGGCCTTCAAGGTAATACAGCAACAGACTCCACAAAGGTACATCGCGAAGGTCTGGGAGTATCACACTGCAGGTGGGAGAGTTGGTAAGCTTCGAGAGAGAGAGTAACAACCTAGGTGTTGTTGCTTGGAGCGCTCCTGAACAAAAGCGGGGGGAAGAGGGCGTAGCTATTGTACAAACGGAATCATCTGTTTGTGTAAGCAGTGGCTTGACGTCGCCAAGTGCTCGAGAGCCTAGCAACGCCACGTGTGGCTTTCACCGGGAGAAAACAGTCTTTGGAGGTGCTTTAACAGTGGGTCCTTCTGCACAATACCTAATTATCTCCCATCACTCACTCCACGTCGCCGCCGTTTAGTTGCACCATCGCCGATTTTACCTATAATGACCCCCGCCACCAACAACAACGATGTCGCCGATATGGAAGCTCTCTATCGCCGCGCTATCACCGACGCCTCCTCCCTCACTCAGGCCGAAATCAATCTGATCTTCGACTGGCTCTAGCCCGAGGAAGACGAACGTATCTGCCGCATAAAAGCGAATGGAAAGACGCGCGCCGAGCTCATCGCCATCGCCGCGACAAATCCAGAGCAGCTGAACAAGAGTCGAATGCCAACTTATCCAGCGGAGCCAGGGTCTCCTCGCCGATCTTCGGAGAGAGGCACAAAACCCAAACCAGCCGCCACCTGACATGATGGAGTTAATCGACCGCGCCCAAGATGCCGTAAGAGCGGCTCAAAGGTCGACCCCTTTGCAACACGAGGCCTGTCAGGCGATTTGGAATGCGTTTGACGACCAGGAAAGGCTTGCGATCATTGCGGCAGATAATCGGTTCTTTCAGATCATGGATGAGGAATGGGTTGAGTATGATCGTAAACATCCGCGTAGGATGCAGCAGGCTGAGCAGGAGGATAGCCTGGGATTTTCGAGAGATTAAAAGGGCTTGTGGGGGAGGTTCTGGGGGCTTTATGCAAAGAACAGTATAATTTTGTTGCCTTCGGATGGATGGTCAGTCCCCTCCTCCACACCCTCCTCCACACCCACCACCCCCTCCGCACGCAGCGCCGCTCGCATCCGCCCCGGCAGCGCACGAACTGGTCCCGCACCCGGTAGTGCAGTTTGCTCCGCATCTGACAGCACACGCCGGCCCCGAGTCTCCCATATCCCACGCAGTGTCTCCCCTCGTCAAGAACGAGTCGGCCGGGTCCCAATCACCCTTGCCGAAACCCACCGTACACGTCCCTGTGCTGCCGCCGAAACCGCCAAACCTCCTCCACTCACGGTCAAAACCGTTGTACTCTGTCGTCACACCCGGCCACTTTGCAACCTCCCTCTTCACATCCCACAACCCAGCGCGCTCATCCCGCACCCTCTCATACGCCACCACCCGATCCGCCCTCGACCACCCCACCCCCGCCCACTCAGCAACAAAATACCGCTCCGCCTTACCCATCTCAAAATAATGACTAAACGGCTGCGCGCGAAGAATCCCCCCCCTTTTCGCCCTTGCCGCCAACCCCAGCGGCGTATTCCGCCTCAACGTCCCCGACCCAGCCCCCAACTCATGCAACCACGCCGTGGCGCGCACAAACCCCGGCGTGGCCGCCATCCCCGCGGCACCACGACACAGCGCGGCACCCGCTGCCAGCACTGTCAGGCGGTTACGCATCCAGGACTGCGGCGTGGCAGCCGGGCCGGTGGCTGTGATGGACGGGTCGGCCACGGCGGGGGCGTAGGCGGGGCGGTCGCGGGTGAGGTGCTGGGCGGTGAAGGACCAGGCGTCGAAGGGGTGGGACCAGGCGTGTTTGGCTACGTTGCAGGAGAGGGTACTGCTGCTGCTGCCGCAGCGGACGGGGTAGCGGTTGTAGGCTTCGGTGCAGTCCCAGGGGTAGAGGTCTTGGTATTTGTAGAGGGGGCCCGAGAGGGCGGACCAGTCGTACCAGTATTCTTGGGTGGTGTCGAGCACGTCGGAGGTGGTGTTGGGGGAGTGGCGGAAGTGGAAGCGTTGGAGGTATTCTTCGGTCGGGCCGCTGGGGATGCTGTATTTGCTTTGTATGCGGGGGTGGAGGTAGTTCTCGGCGGGGGTGACGAAGCTTAGGAGGTAGATGGGGTTGTTGGTGGTGTTGGATTGTGGGCCGTTGACGAGTGGCGAGAACAGCTGGTGGTCGATGAGAGAGTTGCAGAAGCTGTGGCAGGTGTTGCTTGTTGCGCTCCACGCCAGCTTGGTGGAGCGGTCGAGGAGCCGGTCCGCGACGCTCTGCAGGTAGGTCTTGACCCTGGACCCGATAAAGGTCTTGAGCATTGCCAGCACTTGGTTGACAGCGCTGGTCAAAAGGCCTTGCTGGTCGGCGGTGGGTGCGTCGGGGTTTGCATGAGACAGCATGCTGCTCACAGCCAGCAGCGCGTCGACGATCTCGACTTCTTCAGCGTGCTGTGCTGCTACGAGAGCGCCCGTGAAGGGGACGCCGACGACCTGCTTCATCACCGTTTTGTATCGCTTCGGGATATTGGAGGGCGGCAGGCTTTGGTGCTGCCACACCTCTCTTCCCCGGTTGTCTGCAATCGCGAGGATGCGGCCATGAGGAGGAGCAGTCCCAGGCACGGAGAACCGATCATGGAACACGGGAGGTTCGCGCAGCGTCACTCGTGCGCCGTTGCCCTTGGTCCTGCTCGTGGATGGAGAGTCAGCTCAGTCACCTGTCTGGTCTTGGGCAGAGACATGTATCTGGTCGAGCAGAACTCGGTCAAGGTGAGGAGGTACTTACTGAGCCGCTCCGTTCTCAATCAGCAAAGGCCCGACCCGAAGCGCCATGTGCACGTCCGCGAACGGATGCTTGGTTACCAGCTTTCTGAAGAACAGAGGGACGTCCTCATCATCTGCTGGGTCGGTCGCAACTTGGTTCGCCAAGTCGTTACGGTTGCTCTGCGATTTAAGTCTCATGTGCGCATGGAGTCCACCCCTCCTCTGTTTTCTTTTCTTTGTGGCTTCGTCCACTTCCTCGGCTAACAGCTTGGCCGGGTCCTCGCCGCCCGCCACCGATTCCACCAAGCTGTTGTACTTGGCGAGCGCGACAGCTTCGCCGAGCTTAACGAGCTTGCACTCGGCCAGATGCTTGTTGTTCCACTCGTTGCATTGGCAGAGCTTGTCGGTGATGGACGGTGTGATGGCTTCCTCTAGGACGTAGTGCTTGTACCGCTTGACGAAGTCTGGTTTGCCGTAGTAGTAGGAGTGGTAACAGTCCTCGCAGAGAACGTTGATGGTGGAAACGAACATGCTCCCCCGGATGACGCTGTCGCACCCTGCATGGGAACAGCGCAGGGCCTCGAAAGTCGGAAAGCCGTCCTCGTCGACCTTGGCCAGGGCAACTGTCGAGGGTCATGTCAAATAAATAGCTGCTCGCCACACATCATAGCAAGACAGTCATTCTTACGCTGGGGAGCGACGGGTATCTTTCCCACTCCAGACTTGTCCACTGACGGGGGCCGGTGTTCGATCAACTTTTCAATGTCCAAAAAGCCTGTGCGTTCCAAGTCCAGGTCAGCGCGCATCGTTCTCCGGCTCAGGGACATAGCGGACTAACCTGCGGCTTGCAACAAGACCCCAGCCCTCTGTCGAGCTCCTCGCAATCTTGGTAGTTCTGGTTCAGGTGGATAATACCGTGATTAGTGACTCGATGCATTGAAGACATAGAGTTACCCGGAGGAACAAGGAAAGAGTCGCACTGTCAATGGCGTCCCTGACCCCTGAACGGAGTTTCGAGGTGGCATATTCCCTCCGATTCTCGATGAACACTTGTTCGAGTATGGGTGTATAATCACCAAAACCCCACTCCTTCGTTCGCCCTTGCGGGTCCTGGCTTTCTGTCTGGCGAGTTAGCATCGTCAGGTTACCATCCGAAGCTCAATCTCCGGAGACATGTGATAACGGTGCTTCAGACATCGCACGCACCATATCGGATTGCAAAAGCCCGGGATTCCTCGACCACCTGTTCGATGAAGGTGTCGAAGCCGTGGACAAAATCGTCCTCCTCGTCAGGGATGGTGACGTCTGAGAACTCGGGTGCCTGCCATGTCTTGAGCGTCCAGACGATGTTCTCGAGCTCTCCTCTCACACCGTCCCAGTATAGCTCTTCAAGCTGGGGAAGGAGAGCAGCTTTTCCGGGCCCAAGAAGCATCCAAGGTGCTTCTGCTCCGGCTGTAATGTTGGGCTGTGAGGATGAAGATCGATGTGGGAGGCGTATGCCGCTGAGCCGGCTGGGAGCCATGATTCCCTATTTCTAACCCGAGTCTTGCACTGACGCTTTCTGTTTTCTCTGCAACATCAACATCAACATCAACTACCAATGTTATCTTTGGGGGATCTGAAGCACAAGAGATGTGTTTAAACTTGGACGTCTCATTCCCGTACCCTTCCAGGCAGCCCGCGCACTGCCACCCCCACCGACCCTCTCCCCCCCGCCTCGCAGACCTTACTCAAGTCGGTTGGGCAGGCTCGCTTAGGATGGTTAATTGTGGACTCGGACCAGCCACATGCTCGGAATCACGCACGCTGCGCTTCACGTCATTAGGCGAGGATCCGTCCTCAGCCTGGGACATGTCACCAACGCAAAGTGATATTCCGCCGGTAATAACCGCACATGCGGATCGTGAGCAGTGAAGATCAAGAGTCAAGCCTCAACTGCAGTCTTCCAGTCCCAGGAAACTTGAATCTCTACCTTACCTAGGTATGGTAGTCTCACAGCAACTTGAATATTCGAGACACCATGTCGCACATCGTGCCATTCCATCTGAGTCAGCTGCACCGGGCCAGCAAGCGCGCGACGGAGAACTTGGTGCCGAGCTATTCGCGGTACAAATCCCCGTCCACCGAGGATGCATTGACATTATATCGAAAGGCCACAACGGCCGCCGAAGAGCCCCAGATCCCGGACCTAAAGCTCTTTGCTTCGCTTCGTTCCCCTCCTCCCGGGTCGTCTCCGGGGCCAGCTCAAGAGGACCAGGACCACGACCTCCCCACCGTAGCCGAGTGCGCCGTCCACCTCGAACTGCTCGAGGTCTTTTTCCAACTCCGGAAGAATATCGTCAAATCGGGCGAGCTGGACACGACCTTCGGGGTGAAGATTCGGAAGAGGACGGTGTACAAGAAAACCTGGGACTCGAAGACGCGCAAGGATGTTATGGAGCCCAAGGTGCTGCAGGACACGACGTGGGAGACTAGGAGACGACAGAAGTGGTTGTATTTCCTTGCCATCGCGGTCGGCCGGTTCATGGTATGGATGGAGAAGATGAATGCGTTTCTGGAGGCGAGTCCGCCAGACGGGACTGGAGAGTGGACAAAGCTACCCTTCTTGCCTCCCCTTGGTACGTCCATACCTTACACACCACTAACCATAACGACCAGCTGACCCAGCGTCGAGATGTTCTCATGGTCTGGCACGCCTTTCTCCTCAACCCTCACGACTACGACCAGCACTGCCGCCGCCACAACCTCACGCGCATCGCAACGCTCCCCTTCCCGTGGCAAGCCATGCACGACGCCATACACCCCAGGCATTTTGCATTCACGCTCCCCACGGCCTCGGCAAGTTGGGCCAGACAGCATGCCAGCATGGAGCCATCCCTGTATCACTACCTCCTCGAGGTCGGCAGGATGAACAACCGCAACAACGCCATCACCACCGCCCTCGCGCGGTACGGGAGCCAGAACGAAGACGACGAACAACAAAAACCCAACCAGATCTTCCCCCCCAACTCAGCCCTCAACACCCAACACCTCGACCCCCTCGACGCCGCCTTCCTCACAACCCTCCACCAAACCACCCTCTCCCCGGAAACCAACGAACCCCTCATAGCCAACATCCAACGCCAAGCAACCTTCATCGACAAGATGCACAGGCACCTCTGGATCCGCAGCCCATCCCTCAACGGCACCCTCCTTCGCGCCCGCCAGCGCTACGCCAAGTTCCTAACCCTCTTCAAGCTCTATCCGGGCCGCATGCTCGTGCCGACGCTGGACATCGACCTGGCGTGGCACACGCATCAGTGCTCGGCGGCGGCGTACGCGGCAGCGACGAGGCGGCGCACGGGGGTGTTTGTCAATCATGATGATAAGCTGGCTTCGGGGGTGTTGAAGGGCGGGTGGGAGGAGACGAAGGGGTTGTTTTGGATGCGGTTTGGGGAGGTGTATGAGAGGTGTTTTTGTTGGGATTGTGAGGCTGTTGCTGATGCTGTTGAGGAAGGGGGGGATGGTACGGCGCTGGTGCAGAGGGCGAGGAGGGATGTGCAGTATTATCGGTGTGTTGAGCATTTGAGGAGGGCGGGGGATATGCTGCCGGTGCGGAATGCATGATGTTGAGGGGGGATGGGGGGAAGACGGGGAGGGGGGATGTTACCAGTTGCAAGTTCGATATTCAATGTTGTCTTGCTGGATTCCGCTTTCAAAGGTGATTGAAATAATTACCACAAGGTGCTCTAGAGCTCAGACCTCGCATTGCCATAGACGTGCCACGCGTGACGTGATGCAGCTTGTTACACACCCCTTTCATGGGGGTGGAATATCAGTCCGGTCTCTTGCGTGTCACCGCCAAGTGACACCCGAGGTGGCCAGATGGGGTTCAGATTCCAGCCGCAGCCGCACATACACGCACCCCCCTGTTGGCCCATCTATTGATCGGTTTCGTGGAGTGGCCACAGCAGTGACAGGACGAGGGCGCGCTACGATTGGCCTGCTGCAGCCTGCGTTCCAGGCCTCCCCGCGCCCCTTGTGTATTTTAAAGGCTGCACCTCCTTGCAGAACCCCTGGCCACACACATCTCACGAACGGGACTGGGCTTGAAGATCTACGGAATACAACAACCTGATACTTGCCCAATATTAACAAAACGGTTCATCTGAGAACGAGTAGAAAACCAACAGACCTTTACTTCAGCAACTGGACCGATTCGTCATTTCCATGGAGTTTCTCGGCAAGGACTTGGAAGATATCCGGCGGGTCGCCGGCCTCTTCCACCTCACCGTCGACGAGCTGCTCCAGCTGGGCCGGACCCAGAACCAGGTCAACCAGGATGCCGAAACGACAAACAACAACAGCCCACCTCTCCAACCGTTACGCCAAACAAATCTGTTCCCGACAGACCAAGCGGCGGCCAGTGAGAGCCAAATAGACCATTTCCATAACCTGGAGTTGGATCTGGATTTGCATCTAGATCTGGATTTGGATCCTCTCGACATGGTGTCATTCCACCCGAGCATCCCTGGGACACAGGCACTCAACCACAGCTTTCCAGCATCCACAACGCCCAATCCGGGCACCGAAGTCATCCTCCTAAACGCCCCAACCGCCTGGTATGACTGCAACGCCTTGTGGGGTTTTGATCAGTCCCTCGGCGAGATCCCCGATCTGGACGACATGATGGCGGATGCCGAAGCCACGGGCGAGACCACCACGGGTGAAGGCTCGTACGTCCGCGTCTCTGAAATGGAAATCGACAGCGAGCCGGCAAGTCACCGGTCGGGCTCGGGTCCATTAGAGGGAGAGGAAGTACATGAAGAGCCCGCGGCAGACGATACCCTGGCAGATTGGGCTGTTGTCTCGACTTCCCCTGAGCCGCCGACCCTCCCACCACCCACGTTGGCCCCAGACTCAGCAGAAAAACGGTACCCCAAGCTTGCCCCCCGAGTCTCCAGACCGAAGGCACAGTCGGGAACTCCGGAGGGCTCTTCGGCGTCCGGCAAAAAGAAGCGGCGCCGGTATGATGGGACTCAGAGGGTCGACACCCATCTTACACGCCAGCTGCACGCCTGCGTCAGGTGCCGGATGCAGCGGAATAGGGTATGATGTTCATCACCATCATGACCACTAGTTAGGCACTGCGTTCAAGTTCGCTGACAGCAGTATTAGTGCATCCCAGACCCAACCAACCCTCGCGGCCCCTGCTTGACCTGCCAGCAGCGGGCGGTGCGCATGAGCCGACTGCCGTGCCTCCGCTACATGGTGACCGACAGCACGCTCTTCCGGACTGGGC
The DNA here is from genome assembly GCA_023628425.1 of Chaetomiaceae sp. PYS4301M. Classification (NCBI taxonomy): domain Eukaryota; kingdom Fungi; phylum Ascomycota; class Sordariomycetes; order Sordariales; family Chaetomiaceae; species Chaetomiaceae sp. PYS4301M. Next base: position 115,003 of record JAMAKR010000043.1, read on the forward strand.
TGAACTACATGGCCTTCTACCGGACCCATCCCATGGTCGGGCCTCACTACGGCGACTTCCACCTGGAGCGGCAGTGGAAGACGACGTCAGCTACACCAACCGGCTCTAAGCTTCTGTGTCTCGGCCAGGTCGGCTCGATGCACCTCAAGGTCGAGTTGAGAGAGTTCATTCCTCCTGCCCACACGACCGACGTTGACCTCAAGGGTCGGCCCATGTACGCTGTTCCATGGGCGGTTGCTGATCCGGACGCCGTCGTCGAAGCAATGACCGAGTACATCGAGCGTGGCATCACCGGGTACATGTCAGCCTACCTGGACGACACCGACCCCCTTGTGTGGAACATCTTCCAAGCCGCGTATCGAGCATCTGTATTTCCCGTACCAGTACGCTCCACGACTTTCAGGAATTATCCTCAGACGTAATTGCTGACACTTTATCCAGAACGAGATGCTCAAGAAGACCCTCCGCCTCTGGGTAGCCTGCCGGTTCATCGAGTCCAAGTGGCGTTGCTGGTCGGCCTCGGGCTGGGCCGACAAGGACATCCTCGCGACGAACCCGCGCGACCCATTCTACGCGGACCTCGACTCCCTCCCGCCCTACATCGACTACCAGATCGCCTCCATCATCATCCAGCGCGTCCTCGGCCCGCTGCGCAAGGACGTGCTCCGCGAGCTGCAAAAGACGCTCAACGTGCACAGCCCCAAGGACTGGTTTGCCACGTTCCTGACGTCCTTTATCCTCCTGCAGAACTATGAGATGCAGATGCTGTTCCAGCGGCAGTTTGCTGAGAGGCGGAGGGCAGAGGTAGGCCTCACCTTGCATGGCATTTGATTACCTCCCTAACAAAATTCTGACTCCATCTTGTTTGACGCTGCATCAGGTGCAATACCTCGACATGCCACTCGTGCGGGCAACCAACTCGGGCGCCAAAACCATCCTGGCCCACTTCCACTACTGCTACAAGGGCCAGCAGCTGTTCACCTCTGGCTTCGACTGGGCCGCTCCCCGAGTGCGCAGGATGGCACGGCTGGACGCCGAGCAGAGCGAGTTCATGGCCCAGTGTCGGGATATTGTTGTTCAGAGAGGTGAGGATGCCCATCTTGATTCATGGATGGCTCTGATACTGACATTCAACTTGGGGACTTGATAACCACAGCCGAGGCGTTTCAGAGAATCAACACCACCGATGCGTATCATGAGAAAGGCTGGTACACGAGCCAGCTGTTTGATCATGACTGGGTGCCGCGCAACACGCTGGAGCATGCACCGCCTGCTGAGTCGGTGGTTGGGGGATGAATCTTGTTTCTTTCAACATGTGGCAAGGTCATGGTCTTGTTATTACGCAGTTGACTTTAGGGAGGACACGGTTGGTAGGTATAAAAAAGAGGGTTAGGTTAATAGTGGAGGGGCTTCAGCCAGATTTCCATAGAACAACATAAATACAAGGATTCATTTCGAAATATTGTAAGTCTTGTTGACCCCGGTGCCAATCTGAGCAACGTGGTGCTACAAACACCCATTGAAAGGTGTTTGATACCACAGGCATTGCTGAGTGCAAGTCGCGCTGCTATGAGTGCAAGTCGCGCCACTCAAGCAATAACAAAATCAATAAATGCGATGAGACACCTTGTAGCTTAAGTACGTTGCAGTGAGTTGTATCTCCTCGTGTTAGAATCTGACTACTGGTGTCAATAAAGACTGAGGGCTTCTCTTCTGTATCAGGGCACCGCAGGCACCCACCTAGTATAGATGTGTGCTGTGTGGAGGGGAGGAGGAATGGTAGGTATTCAGGAGCACTCTGGTTGCAACTTGAAAGTGATCATATTTTGGTAAACATTGAAGGTTCCCCAGTTTCGGGCATAATAGAGATATGCTTTCTTTTTCCCAGCGCCCAACATTGTTCCTTTCAGTCTCACTCGCTTCCTGCGCATGACCGCCACGAAGTCCTCGTGGTGCGAGGCCTAGGTAAATGTGAGTGACCGACTTGGCCATGCATACAATTAGCCAACTTGGAGTAAGATCCCATTCTTTGCAACACCAATAACACTCATTGTCACGTATATCTTCCCCACCGGGCTAGTGTCCGTTGATTTGACCACCACTTCACTCCTCCACTCCATATTATGTACCACTTGGTGATGGTTGTTCGGCGGCTCAGCCCCGAAGGTCTAGACCGTCCATTCAATCCAATAATACATGTACGCCAGCAAGAATCAGCTGATTTGGGACAAGCTCATTGGTGATCGCGGGGGACTTGCAGGACCCCTCCTGCAAGACGACCAAAAGCGGAGGACCCTTGGGGTCCACCCACACGGCATTAGGAGCCGCAAATGTAACTCGGGGCGTGAGTAGAGTAAAGCTTCTCGAGAATATAATGCCCGCTCTGACCACCTCCTAAAACACATCACCACCCTCAAGCGCGTTGAGCACGTTTGACGTGAGTCGACGCACCACTTACACCTCTTTTCTTGACTGCTCTTGCTCATCCGCCAACACCAACCTAACCGCAGAAGCTCAATATGGGTGTCGAAACGATTTTGCCGGGGCAACAAGAGCAAGACTGGGTTAGTCTGGCACTGAAAGCGGACTGCACACCTCCCTATATCCCCGTCTCGCATCACTGGCCCGCGGTGGTGGAAGGGGATCTGGTCTGGGATTCGACTTCGTTTAGGTCCGAGGATGACTTCACCCTGACCCTGATGGAGAACGAGGTAGATGAGGTTAAACTTGGGCTGGAGCACTTCAACGGTACATTCCCACACACGCAGCCGCCAAGGTCTAGACAACGTACTAACCCGGGGCAGGCCTTGGATTCTATGGCAGTGAAGTCACGCCGAGCACATTTCCCCTGCCCACTCTCGGGCCAAAGCTGCAGCAGATTGCCAGAGACATCCATCAGGGGAAGGGGTTTGCTGTCGTTCGGGGGTTGAACCCAGACGAGTTCTCGCCCGAGGACAATGTTCTCGTCTTCTTGGGCATCTCAAGCTATATTGGGGTCCAGCGAGGCCGTCAGGACGAAGACGGCAACATGTTGTGTAAGTTTAAGTGGCCTTACCCAGTTCAGGGGTAACCTGAATACCGTACCTTACAGCAACTCTAACCTCAACTACTCCAGCCCACATCCGCAACGCCAAACTCTCCAAAACCCCCCAACAAGACCGTCCAACACGGTACTCTTCCCGTCCTTCTGTAAGCCACACCCCCCCTCTTCCAACACTCCACAACCCCAACCCCTACTAACCCCCTTTTTCAGACCTTCCACACCGACACATTCGCCGACATCCTCGCCCTCCAAACCCGCACCCCCTCCCCCTTCGGCACGGGCGCCAACCTCCTCGCCTCCTCCTGGACAATCTACAACACCCTCTCAACCACCCACCCCGACATCCTTGACCTCCTCGCAGCACCAATCTGGCCCTTCGACAGCCGCGGCTCCTTCCTCCCCTCCACGACCCGCCCCTTGTTCTACCACCACGCCGGCCGTGTCCTCCTCAACTTTGCCCGCGAGCCGCTTCTTGGTCTGCCTGGGGTGTGTCGCGCCGCGGGGCTGCCTGCGCTTAGTCTTGAGCAGAGGGGTGCGTTGGATGTGTTGGAGCGGGTGGCGAGGGAGAATCAGGTGAGGGTGGGGGCTAGGAAGGGGGATTTGTTGTTTGTGAATAACCATGGGGTGGTGCACTCGCGGGAGGGGTTTGTGGATTGTCCTGTGAAGGGGGTGGGCATGGGAGGAGAGAGGTATTTGGTGAGGCTATGGTTAAGGAATCCGGAGATAGCGTGGCGGTTGCCGAGGGAGTTGAGGGCTGGGAGTGAGAGGATTTATGGTTCTGGTGAGGGAGAGGGGAGGCTGGGGGAGGTGTGGAATGTCGTGGATGCGCCGAGGGTGCGGTTTCGGCTGAGTGAGCGGTTGACATCTTGACGTCTTGGGTTGGCGGTTTCAGGGGGTAGTTGATATTGGTTGTGGGGGAGCGCGGGTCGTCTTACATTTTGGGCTTGGGGTTTGCGGGATCCGGTCATGGATGGGAAAAGGATGTGGTGTTTTCGGTGGATTCCCTTGATTTTAATGCTCAAGAATGATTTAGGGAACTAATCAACCTCCCTGCCAGATCCAAATCGCGGTCTTCATCCATGTCTTTAGGGTTGGAAACCTGGACCATCGCTAATCAGGTACTGTGTAGGCACCTTAATCTTGGAAGGCACTGGAAGTCAAGGTGCCCAGGCATCTACCTTATCTATCTTGGGTAGCTGACATATAATTAGTCCTACATTTCGAACTAACATTTACCAATAAACAATCCGGCGGCAATCAGGCCCGACATCTGCCCAACAGTAATGTCTGAGGGGCCTGACATTTTCCAATGATTTCGCGATATCCAGCAAATAGCAGTACACTCGTAACTTAAGTCTCACTCCAGCCAAACTTGCGCATTCACTGGACGCGTTGAAAGTAAAACTGTGAAATGAGATATTCGCGACAGGAGATCTTGTATATGCCAGCTCTTCGCAAACCGCCTAGTCATTCTCTGATAATTATTGATTACCATCGAGCAAGGCGGGCAGCCCGCATCGCAGAGCCTCGTCTCCCGTCTACCCCTGACACGGCGCAGGCGTCCATACTACCATGTCAGCTGTACTCCGTAACTACTACGCAGTACTTCGTAAGAATTTAAGGGTTACCTATTTGTGGCGTCCGTCCTACCTTAGCTAGGCAGCTGCTTGCTGACATATCCCATATTGGGGACCAGCCATGTCGGCCCGAAGCAGAGATGCAATCCAGGGCTTTGCCAGCAGCCATCGTGTGAGCGTGTCGCCTTCCGGCCCATGTGTGCTGTTCCACACTTGTGAAAAGCATTCAGTTGCTGACGTCGTTTTCCTCGAGCAAAACCCAGGGTTAAGTGGGGGGTAAATCCCAACTCCATGTCAAGTCCGGATTCGCATTGGAGGGGCCAGGGCCGGCAAGGGGCGTCCAATCCCACGGCCATTTAACCGGCGAATCACAGCAGTAGCTGAGACTCGTTCAAAATTGAACCAGCATATGCGAGATAGGGCAGCTCAGGGTAGCTTGCTGAGAGCGAAGGCAGAGTAAGACTCGGCAAAATTAGCCCGACGAGGCTGTGGCCGCGAGCACGTGTCCAACCTGCGATGCTCGACCCTTCCCAACGGGTGTTGGTCAGTGCAGCCCAAGGCCAACGCAGTGCTTCATACAACCTTGTCATGTCCTGCTATAGTTCTCACATTTCGTGGGAAACAAGCAAACATCCAACTTACACTGAAGACTATGCACTAATTAGTTATATACACCATGTCGAGAAGGGCGAGGCTCAAGGCGTGGTTTCGGCGGGTCAGCGAGCGTCGTTCGCGCCGCTTCAAGCTGGCGAAGAGTCGTCCGTCGGTCAAGACAACTCGCACTGGCAAGAGCAACGACAAAGCGACGACGAAACATTTGTCTTTGTCGGCTGAATCGTCCAATCCTGCCGTGAATCCTCGGACTCCTGGCCAAGGGACAACAAACCAGCCGCCCACCAGAACAGCTAGCACTGGCGCCCATGATCATCGTCAAAGGAAGACAGACCAGCCGCAGACCCAGACGACCAGCACTGCCGTGAGTACTGGCCAGGGGACAACGAGCTATCCGCCGGCCAGAACGGTAAGCGCTGGCGCGAGCTATCGTCAAAGGCCAACGAACCATCCGCCGGCCACAACGCCCAATAGTGGCGTGAGCAACGGCAAAGGGACGACGGGATACCCACCGGCCGAATTATCGAGCACTGGCGTGCCTACTGGCCAAGGGACAACAAACCAGCCACCAGCCATGACGTCTAGCACAGGCTGCATAGCCGCAAGCAATGACCAAAATGCATCAGCGGGTTTCGACCACCAACCCGACGACACCCTGCGCACTCTGCTCTCCGAGCGAGGCTACCCTGACAACTGCGATCTGAATTGGGCCCTGGGTCGCGCCTGTGACATGAGCCACAGGGACGTCGTCGGGGCGCTCCTCGCCGCCGGCGTTCCCGCATCGGGGCCCAGCAGCTACACGCGCGACCCCACAAGCTACAAGGGCCCGATCCCCAGCGCGTCCACGCCCCTGCACTTTGCCGCTCGCACCATGCACGCCGGCGTGGTCGAGATCCTCCTGGAGAAGGGGGCGGACCCCAACGCGCGAGACATGGACGGGAGGACGCCGCTGCACTACGCGAGGGACAGGCACGTGGCGGCGATCCTGGAGGCGGCTGCGGACGTGAGGGATAACGAGGATGATACGCCCCTGGACGCGGCACTCAGAGAGCGCCAGCACGAGGCCGCTGCCGTACTTCGCTCCACGGCGGCGGTGACCAGTGCTCAGCAAATAGCGTCGATGTTTGTCAAGCAGGTGAATGATTTCGGAGGGCCGGAACGCTTTGGGCCCCTTCCTGGAGTTTACTGGTCGCGCAGCACTTGACAGTGGGATCTCGTTGGTCTGGACGGGCTGATTCAGAATCGAGTCGTGGTTATGGTGACGATGGTCTGGTGCCTTGGGGGTTACCCTGGTCCACTCATAGTGATCAACCTTAGCGGTCTTGCGCTCGACACCAGAAGTGGTCCGATGATCTCAGAGGAATGCGATTGGGATGACAAGCCCTTGCCAGTTTCAATGTCGGAGTTGTCAAGCTTTGCGGACTCCTTCCTCCCACTCACCATTCTCGGAACCCTCCACCGATAATAAAAGAGACGTCGATCGAGCGTTACACGTTTGCTTGCCAAAAGCTCTAAGAGAAACGTGCGGGACTGGTCAGGAAACATGTATTCGTAGCAGCTTTGAGCCCAACGAGTGATCTAAACACACAAGCATTCATGCGCTTAGGAAACTAGGTGTGTCCCTTTCAAAAGGAGACTTGCCTTGTAGCGTTTCTCCCTGCAAAATGTGTCGACTTCCACGCCCCGCTTAGTCGCCATATCGAAGTGCACTACTTTGAACAAACAACGGCATTCATTTATAGGAGTTTGTTTGTCGAGTTTGTCGACGCTCTTTCTTTAAGTAGAGATAGTAAGAAATATTTAAGTTCGTTACACATCGATGAAAATAAACCGAAAGAACGTTACTTGACTAGTGCTGTCGATCTATCCTTGTTCTAAAGCCTTGACGTCTGTCCCTTTGTCGATGAGAAGCTGTGTGATTGCCTTGTGGCTATAACTTGAAGTCCGAATTGGTGCTATTTATCTATAATTGTTCTGATCCCTTATCGCACTATGGAAGTCTAATATGATGATAGGAAATAGATATCTGTGCTGATGCTATCAGCCGCTATAGATATATAGACACCGCCGAGAGAGGCAACGATAGAGCTGGACCACTACCGAGTACCCGAGCTCATTCTGGGCATTCCGTGGGATGAAACGTTTGATATCTGGGCCGCTGGGCTTATGGTAACTGAAACGCTGTTGCCCTTGTGCTTTTCTCCTGCATCAGGCTGCATGTCTCTCGGACTCTGACACCCTCAGTGATGGGACCTGCTCGAAGGCCAGCATCTCTTCAACAAAAGACGCCCAGCCGCGAGGAGTCGAGTCCCGCATACTTGCTAAAAATGGTGAAGCTCACGCACGATAGTGTTGAACCTCAATCTTGACGTCCAGAAGATGATACGCAGTCCTGATGGGAATGGTGGACAGAAGTGTTCCGCATCGAGCATTCCTTCGGTAACGACCCCTTCCACGTCAACCCTCCATGTTACTCCGAGATGCAGGATGCTCAGCCAGAGTCCACATTAGCTAGCCCTATAGGGCTCGACATGTCCCGGTAATCTTCTGATTTGCTGGTGAGTAAGCGAGGGGCTCATGCAGCGAGCTGGATTCGGCGTTAGGGGTTGCACTGCAGGGTGGGGGAACATCCTAACTCCGCTTTATTATTATTGCACTCATTATTGACCGTTCTTCGTTTATCAGATGAGGGGGGGTTGATGAATCAAACACCTTGGGTGGGTCGGTGACCGTGTTCCAAACCATCCGAGTTCATGATAATGAAGGTTCCCGTCTTTGATTTGTTTCGATCTTGAGTTTTGTGTCATATTTGGCAACAACATATGCCAGGCTGTGGAGAATAGGAGCACAAAGACGATCGGGCACTGACACGTAGCCTCGATTCTTACAATCTCATGCTGTGAGTTGAGTGTTCAGAGGGAGGTTTAAAAACAACCCCTTACCCCTGACTTACCCCTGACCGTCTTCCCAGCTCACACTGGCTTGCAGCAAATCAGCCACCTCAGCAACCAACACCGGCAAAAGATAGACACTTAGACCCGAGCCCCCCACCATGGATCTCTCCAGCTCAATATTCACAGCCATCCTTAGCCCGGTCGCCGCCTTCCTCCCCCCTCCCACCCCAGACCCAACACCATCCAAACCCCCAACCACCACCACCACCGCCACCGCCACCAACCAAACCCCCCAAAACAAACAAACCCGATCCCCCACCCCCTTCCCCGTAAACCCCTTCCACCCCCCTTCTACCCCCCCAACCTGGACCCTCCACACAACCTCCCTCTCCGCCACGTCCGGCCCAACCATCCACGCAACCCCCAACTTCGCCCTGGGCAAACCCCCGCTGCGCATCGACATCCACCTACCCCCGCTTGAGACCTTTCCCCGCGCGCTACGGGAGACCGTCAAGCCTGAGGAAGCGTTTGCGTTTTCCCAGCATGGGCATACCTTGGGGCTTGCCCACCTCCCCGTGGGTCGATGGATACTTGATGTGTTGGAGCGCTGGCAGAGGGGGCTGGGTGGGGCGGGGGCGTTGGAAAGGGCGTGGTGGGGTATGCCGTTTGGGTCGGTGATCATCGTTGAGTTTTTGGAAGAGGAGGAGGAGGAGCAGGTCGAGTTGGTGGCGCGGTATGATGTTGAGCAGGGGATGGTGTCGGTTGAGGGGTTGAGGGGGATGTGGGGTGAGGAAGTCTCCTGGGATGGAGTGGAGGTTGTGGAGTGGGAGGGGTTGGCATTCAGGGGGCAGGTGCATGAGGTTATTTCTTTAGTTGGGTGTGTTGTGGGTGGGGTGGAGAGGGAGGCGGTGTTCAAGAGCGTGTTGGTGGAGCAGAGGTACATGTACAACGAGCTGAAAATGCTGTTGTCGCTGCCGCCACATCCAAATGTCGTTGGACAGCCGCTCGGGGTGGTCACGAAGAAGGGGCGATTTGGCGGGCGGAGGGGGTTGTGTGGGTTCCTGCTCGAGTGGTTCCCCATGGGCTCGCTGAAGGGGGCGTTGAACAGGGAGGATTATCACGAGGAGACGCCGCTGGGGCAAAAGTTACGATGGGCGATACAGGTCACCGAGGCGTTTGTACACGTCAACGGGCTTGGGAAGAGGGGATTCTATCCGGACTTGAAGCCCGACAACATCGTGCTGAGGGAAGATGCCAAGACGGGCATGTCGGACGCCGTGCTAATCGATCTCGAGCAGCGAGGAGGTTGGTTTTCGTGGAGCCCGCCTGAGGTGGCCTACATCGAATATCTCGAGATCCTGGTGGACGATCCAGGGATCCCCGACGGTGATCTGAAGGATGAGATCGCCCAGCAACTAAGGGAGTACTACGGTGACGCGGCCTGGTCTCCAGGGCCGTCAAACCAGCCATACCACAATGCTGAGGGCGGATTTAGTGGGCCCTGGTTGGCTTTGCTAAGACAGCGAGAGAGCGGGAGAGAGCATAAGGACATTCTGGAACGGGCGCAGGTCTTCATGCTGGGAAAGCTGCTCTGGTGCATCTTTGAGGGCCAGCCGTTGTTGAGATGCGGCATCGACCACGAGGCTCTGCGAGATGCGGACCCAGAGTATGAGACAGACAAGTCAGGGAGAGCGAGAGCATTTCCGAACTTCAAGCGGACACCTAGTCAACTCCAGAAGTTGATACAAACGTGCACTGCGGGAGCCCCTGAGTGGGATTTGGGTCAGCCAAGACTACCAGGCGTGGTCTTGTGCGACGGAAAGCTCTACCCAGCAGCGTCAGGGCCCGATATTGGGACAGCCACTGCACAGGATACGCTCGATGCAGCGAGAAGGTTCTGGCAAAGCGAGCTTGAGCGGGCTAGGGCTTTTATTAGGGAGGTGCTCGTGTTCAGGGGTAAGCTCCAGCAGGATCAGCAACGACAGTCCACGGCCGTCTCGGTGCTGCATCAGGCCAGACAGCGCACTCTGTTTTCTGAGGTCCTGGTGGAGCTGAAGCGTCTTGAGGCGTGTTCGTGAAGAGGACTCGCTTCACTTTGACATCCACGAGGAATTATCCAAGAACGTTGTTCAAAGTCGCAAGCATCGGTGATTTTCGAGGAAGTTGAAAATAAAACCCAGGCACCGGTTGACTCACAATTTGGTCTGTGGATTGCATGTGAGAAATTAAGCTTATGTCCTGATGGATTTTGACAATACAAATACATGTATTCAGAGCTGGCCCATCGATGCGGTAGACTGTGTCAAACAAAAAGGTCTTGATGTCCTTAGATACCTAGGTACACACTATTCTTCTGTCCACTGGCCTAGCTGTAGCCCGTAGATTGTGGTCAACCGCTGCAGGAGTCAACCAAAACCCATGACTTGCCTCCTTGCTCAACATCACCAGCCAAAGTGGGAGTTGGGTAGCCTGCGTGCATGATCCCCTGGCTTCTTTCCCTCCAAACCTTCGGTGAGGTTACGAATCTCCGAAATGTAGTTGTCCAAATCCTCTTGCAGAAAGGGCTCGGCGGATCTACGCCAGCCGAGATGCTGGGGCAGTTGCTCGTGTTCTGTTTCCAGGGTGAGGTACAGCTGTTAGCTGCGGTAACATGAGGGATATACACACAGGGGCACATAAAGGGTAGGAGAGGTCAACAAGGAGAATCCGCGCTTACCAAAGAACCACTCTACCCACGACCTCTTCGCCGTCGCCGTCTTCTTGTCGCCAAGTATGACGACGTATGCGGCGGACTCGCCGAGGCTGAAGGTGCTTCCGAGGTCCGACAGCTCGTATGTCGGGTTGGTCGCCTTGGAGGTCTTGATGCGAGCCAGCCTTGCCTTGGCGGCCATCTTGAGGGTGATGGTCTTGCCCGTCCAGTACGACTTGGTCTCGTCAAAGACGCTTTGATTGAAGGTGAGCACGTTGCCAAAGTAGGCATCGGATCGGCTGGTTGTTCGCCACATTTAGTATTGTGTTTTTTTGGTGTGCCCTCTGGACTAGACGCCTACCTGAGACTGGCGTCGTGCTCGAGAACGTTGTGGTTGCCGAGGTCGTTCAGAGAAAAGGTGGTCGCGTTGGCCGTGGGGTTGGTGACTAACGCAAAGTCAAACAAAAAGCTGCCCAGTGTCTTGTTGATGTTGAGGGCATCGAACAGGGCATTTTCCGTCGCTTCCCTGGTGAGGTCCTTGCCACTGTGAGGCAGGAAGCCGTGGTTGGCGAGCGTGTTGAGCATAGGGCATGGCGCTCGCACTGCAGAAAGTTAGTTATCTCGACCATTAGTGTCTTGCTTGCGGGCATTGGCAGGCAGTGATCTCTGTTCAGCAGCATACCGTCATAAGGTCCCGGGGGCGACCAGGTATCAAATCCCGCGAGGACTGGACCAACCGCCCCAGATGCTAGGAGAAAGAAGGGCCTCATGCTAATGCGTTGAGCGGTCAAGCAGTATGGTGAGGCACTTCGCTGAAAGCCGACGTCTATAGATAGGTCTGGGTGATGGGTTGGGCGAAGAGTACGCTGGTAAAGGGATGACTCCGTTGCCTGTCAAGACTCGAGGTTTATATAGGGTAGGGACACCCGGTATGGTTCCATCCTCCGCTTTTGCCCAGCGGAGCAATTCCAATTGCTCCGCTGGAGACCTGGTTGCTCCGATGGGGGAGGCTCTTTGGTTCCATCTGCACAGCCTTCATCTCACCTGGCTGCAGTACGACTTCGGTCTCAGAGATTGCGTAAAGAAGGCTCGCATTCCGGGTTCCGAGGATCCCGGAAGCTACTTCATAATAGGCCGCAAATCCAAGTGACCGCAGAGTGCGAGGTCAGGGGGGTGCAGGGGGTGGGCAGCATCTGCCATGGTTGGCTGGTCGAATTGTACAGAGCAGGTCAGCTCGGCACTGGGTCCGCTGACACGGTAGTAACTTGTCTCAGGGGTTTTGTGCGGGCCGCGTCACTTTATCCAGAACGCGGCCTGCATGCAACCTGAGGAGGGGGCATGTCAAGGCCCTGTTTGCTGCCCTGCTCGTTAATTAGATGACAACAATCCTGCTACCTGCCCTTACTTACCTCAAGTTGAGTAAGTGAACTACCCAGGATTCTAAAATCCGGGGAGTAACCACCAGCATTCTCAAGGCTGGCGTCCTCCGTCCTGCGTAACATCGTCCTTCCCCTCCTTCTTTATCTTTGCTGCGTCGTGGGCGGCGGCGCGGGTGACCGTGGGTGACCGTGGGCGGCGGCGTGGGTGAACCATGCACAGTGTTATGGATTTACCCTCCAATCGGCCATATCGGCGTGTTGGATTGGGGTAACGTATGTATTTGCTTGAGCGTAGACTGTGCCGTATATATGATGTGATCCACGAATCGAACCGTCCTCAGATCACATCGTACCCATCAGCCCATCAAGGCCAAGCTCGGTCATGACAATGAGGTCGTTGGTTCATGAATCCCTCTCTAGTGGTCAGCCAGAATCTCGGCAACCTCGGTGAGTCCCGCCCGCACAGCACACTCGCGCGCTGTCCGGGCCTTTTCGGCGCGAAGTTGGTGGACAATGCAATACCAATCCCGAAGCAGACCGCTGCACTACCTATTTTACAGCTCCAAATGACAGATGAGAGCAGAATGAGATATCCCTCACCCGCACGCATCCCCGCGGCGCAGGTGGCGGCGTCCCCCTCAAATCCCAAAGTCGGCGCTAAAAGTCACAATCAACACCCGTCACCTGTTGACAACAGAACACTCATCGCCCGTCCAACGCTGTCCACGTCAAACACCGTACAATGGGCTCAACCACCCTCATCCGCGGGTTCAAAGTCTCGGTCGCAACGTTTGATGCCTTCCTTGCCGCCAACAACGTTTACGAGACGTACGGAACGCCGCCCTTCTACGGGCGCCATCCAGACAAGGACCCCATCTCCAAGCTGCTCTTCGCCAAGATCTCCCAGTACGACTCGGACACCGACAAGAACAAGTTCCGCGTCCTCATCCCTGCCATCGAGGGCGCCGGCCGATTCAAGACGGCATATGTCGCCTATGCATGGGCCGCGGTGCGGGCACACCGCGAGATCAAGATGGACGAGGACCTGCCGGCCGGGATTCCCAAGGGCTTTGAGCAGTTGCGGGAGGAGATTCTGGGGTACGGAAAAGGCGTTGGCGATGGGGACAAAATTGTGGATGAGGGAAAGCGGGGGGTATATATGGTGGTCACTTATGACATTCGCGGCGATTACGGGGACGAGCTGGATCGTTTAGAAGGCTTGTATTAACACCGCGTGGTATATGACGTCGAACAGCCCCAAGATGCTGTGCTGCACTGAAAGGAGTTCCCAGAAGGTGACCATGTCATGGGCTACAACCGCTGCATTTATATGCTGTATCACAGAGTATAGTCTAGTGTCTCTCGCTGGTGGAAATGGAAACCTAGAATGCAGCGGAGGGAAGGGAGAGAGGGCCATGTGTCCCCAGTCAAGCCGATGATGGAGGGAGACTGCAGGTCCACGGTGACGGGAAAGGCGAGGTTCGGGTGGTGTCGAGAGCGAATCCTAGTCTTTGGAAACCGTAAGAGGCTTGCTGCCTTTCACATTCAACAAGTGCTGCGGTGATAGACCAACAAGTCGGTGAAAGGTAGTGGCGATATTGTCAGGTGTGTGGTTGGAGATGCAGGTACTTATTAATAATATGTGAGCGAATGCAGCCCTACACAGTCCTACATGCAGCAAACCGAAGAGGGGTAGGTAAAAGCTTTCTCCTCTCGCAATTATCTAGACCCCAGGGAGAGCCAGCAACTCACGACCCTAGTCTATGTCCATCATACTCGGCACATGTAGAATGGCTAGTTAGGTTGGCATTTGAGAACACCAACCCTAGAGACCTGCTGCCCTTTGAAAATGTGATTCTCGACGGCGCGCCGTCCTCGACCTGGCGCGACTTGAAGAGGCCAAAACTGCGCCGGTTCCCCAGACACGGCGCCGAGATTATATGGCTCGATTTTCTCGGGTATGGAATATCAAGGCTCGTGGACAAAGCCACCATCGGCGGCGGTGACCCCGTGGCACTCAAAATTGCAAGCCTTCACACACTCTCACACCCTCTGAACCCCGACACTGACGAGTCTGGTCCCAGTTCTGGCGGGCACGGCGCCCCGAACCCCGCCCCCGGCCCAACGTGGACGGCACTTTCATATAGGACGAGTGGCCGCTCGAGGATGAATGCCGCAACGTGGCCCTGCTCGAGAAGCTCAAGTGGCTCATCACCACGGCCGATGTAGACCAGCCGCTCCCCATCCTGCGGCGGCCCAAAGCCGCGCATGACATCGTCGCCAACCTACGCCGCTTCAGCGACGAAGGCCGCGACTCGGACCTTCCAACCCCGCTGCCTGACGACCCCATCCCGATGCCCAACGTCCCCGCGCTCACGGAATGCTACGGCTGGACGGCCGTCCTCCGGGATGACATCCCTAGCGTCTGCTCCCCCCGTCTCGGACTATATCGACGGCAAAATTGACTGACACTGGGCACTCGTATACGAGCTGGTGCCGGGCGCGCCGGAGGATCTCGCTGTCGGCCAGGCCCATCTGGATTTCTTCTACGCCATGGGGTTTACGATGGACATGAACAAGCCGGAAAACTGGCACGGGGGGCGGTTGGTGGATTTCAATGACGTCTCGACACCTTTTTCTACAGGGTGGAGCCTGCGGAACCTCGAGTTGCTTGACGCGGCTGCATGGTTTTGGAGGTTGGAGTTCGAGGTTGAGGGAAGGGTGAAGCGCAGGATCCTCAGGGGGTCGGGGGCGCGGCGGACTGCTCGTGTTCAGGGACCAGTGTGCCAATAGACAGAACGTAGGTCTGGAGTCTAAATACATGTACCTTCCCAACTGACCATCATCAGACTGGACATGTTGGTCAACATAACAATCTCCCATCATGATTCATATTACTGACCCAGTTCCGGCAATCCTCGGTCCATCTCTCATCCTCAGTAGTCCGCATAAGCACAAGGTCCACCCAAATTCACATGTGAATGAGATGTCATGCTATTGTTAGCATCCGCGCGGCGTTGATCGTGCAGCTCGCTACGATCTATGCTTTGAGGGGCCTAAGATCACCAGGATGCTGCTCATCCCCACAAACACCAAAAACCCAGCCCCAAATCTTGGCGTAAGAATGCAACAACGGGGCCGAGTTGCACCGTCTGGGCAATGGTCGCGAGGGAAAACAAATATTTTGTAATTTTGAATTAGAAATAATAAAAAAGTATAAAGCAGGAAACGCCACCTCGTCATTTTGACTCTCATCTCTGGAACACAGATACACAGCTCCTCATCATTCATCTTCAGTTCAGAGAGACAAGCAACCGTAAAGTTATCAAAACAACCAGAACACCAACCACACAACACCCAAACGCCATCATGCAGCCAACCACGCTCCTCCTCACCCTCCTCTCAGCAGCCCCCTTCGCCACAGCAACCTGCAAATACCAAGAAACCGGCTTCATGGCCAAGAAGTGGCGGCTGTCCACCTACAAGTCCCAGAACTGCATCAACAAGGTGCAGGACGTGACCAAGTCCGGGTTCGGCACGTGGTGCATCGACATCCCCAACACGACGCGGTCCTTCATCTTCAGCGTCGGCGGCGGCTACAACGAGCTCAACCTCGAGCAGTGCTCCATCTTCTTCAAGACCAGCAACACGTGCTCCGGCGACCAGGTCGGCCGGTCGAACGGGCCGTGGCTCAAGGGGAAGCTGACGGCGAATGGCGAGAGAATGGCCAGTGCGTATGTGCAGTGCCAGAGGCTGTTTGGGAAGCGGGAGGGGGAGGATGGGCAGGGCGACAAGAAGTTTGTCAGGGGGGATGATGGGGAGTGGTATGAGGAGGTTGAGGAGGGGGTTTTGAAGAGGGCGACGGAGAGTGATGAGGAGCTGGAGCAGGCGTTTGAGATGGAGTGAGGTTTGATTTCAAGTTAACGATCTTCTTTCTTCTTTTTTGTCTTTTGGTTTTGTTTGAGGAACTTGGCTGTTCGGTTGGATTACCACCGGCGCCGTTTCTCTCTATGGGCAAGGCGGCGTGGGCCAAGATGAGCATGAACGCAACGAGACAACATAGCTGGGTGGTTTCTGGGTTTGCAATGTATATATTTTCGTGGGAAAAACATGTAACTATGTCAAGATTCCTCCCTCGTGAACTACGTGCTTGTTTGGTCATCTACCCCTTGGCATCAATGATCGACCCCTTGGCAGGCAGTCTTGTTGGCGCAACCCAACCCCTGACTGAACTGTTGTTCAGGTGCTGCAGGCGACCCACAAAGGTCGGCGCTTGCTTACCCGTCGGGCCATCATGCAACGTCAGCCCCAAATTCGCCCAGATTTAGTTGACTCAAGGCTTGGGTCGGTGCCTTTGCTCTCAGAACTTACATGTATATACTTGTTGCTGCCATCGTTAAACTCTCACTGGAAGTTGCGTTTGATAATATCCCAACTCACCAAGATCTGTATCCAGGTTCCACAAGCCTGGCTTCTGCGCCGCCCTCCATCTACCCCTGAGTTTACATATTTATTTCCAAAATGCCTTTTGAACTTTTATCGGCCATTGGGCCGGCCGAGATTGTCGTCCACATAATCGAATCCTGCGAGGCGAGAGATGCGCTGGCCTTCACGGCGACGTGCCGTGACTTATTCCACATCGGACGCGCCCACGCTGTTGCCCAACTATGGGCTCAACTGCTTGCCAAGATCCCCTGCTTTGAGGAGGCGTTGCTTGCGGTGCGTATTACCAGTCCAGTGGGCCCCAACCCCGTGGGTAAACCATCCGGGCTGACTCGTCTTACTTGACCACCAACAGGCCCGCATGACAGAGCTGGTGGCCGCCGCCGAGCGCCGCGGTGAGCTGCCCCCCATGGACGTCTCTCCTGGCACGCTCGGCAATAGCCACCATCATCCACCGACGCTCGCCGAGATCCAGCAAGCGTTTGGTCTCAGCCAGTTTGCCGCAACCATGGTGATGGCCAGCCGGTGCACGCACCGGGCGGAAGAGTGGCGCCACGACCGGAACCTGCACTGGTGGGAGCGGGAGCCGCTATTCCCCGAGTGGGTGTCCCGGTTCAAGGCCTGCGTGCACAAGGCCGTCTACAGGATGCTCATCACCGGCGCGGCCCTGTCGGGAGCATACAACGAGCCAATCTTCAGGGCCAAGTCTTTTCGGCCCGAGCTCTCCCTGGACCAGCCGGGAGACGACCCCATGTACCAAATAACCGAGGAGCAGCTTCAGTTCCTGGACCAGTTTGCAGTCTGCAACATGAGTGCCACGCTCGAAGAAGAGGCCGCCGTCTTTGAGCCCCTCGGCAGCTGGCTGTTCCAGTCGATCCTCGCCGACCAGGACGGCCGAGAAGCCATGGCTAAGCGGTTCAGGGAGCGTTACGGACGAGCGACGCACTGCCTCAGTCGCACAGACTGTCCACTAACCCCAGTCGACGGCTGCACCCATTCCGACGCCCACTTCGTCGCCTGGGAGTTCATGCAAATCCTCTGGGTGCTCGGCATGAGCGGCTACCCCATCCGCCGTTTCAAGCCCACCCTTCCCGACAAGGACTTCCTCCCAGACCAGACGGTAACGCACGCCGTATTCTTTGACGTCTTCAACGTCGAGCAAGTCGTCCATCCCCCTGATCCCCCGAGTAACGGAGTCAATGTCTCCACCTGGGTCCGGCTCTCTCGAACCGAGGACGCGGTGAAATACTACGCCGAAAACAGCTCTGTCTGCTGGGGCCGAAGCGCAGCCATGTACATGTACCGGATGCGCCACAGTGCCGGCCGGCCAAATTGGAACATCTTCCCGCCACCCAGGGCCAGACCCACGACCACGACCAACAACCCCGGCAGCCACTCAGACGACAGCGAAGACCTGGGGTTTGACCTGTTCGACACACCACTGCCCACGCCCCCGCCCCCGCCGCCCCCGCCGCCCCCGCCGCCACGCACCCCCGTCGCGCCGCTCAAGTTCAAGTTCTTCGAGTACTTTCTGCGGCGCTACCTGGGCGCCCGCTTCGTGCCGCGCGCGTGGGACCCAGCGGCCGATGTCACCTACAACAAGTTCCTGGGGTGTCTGTCCGTCCTTTCGGACGATG
This sequence comes from Chaetomiaceae sp. PYS4301M, assembly GCA_023628425.1. NCBI lineage: Eukaryota > Fungi > Ascomycota > Sordariomycetes > Sordariales > Chaetomiaceae > Chaetomiaceae sp. PYS4301M. The sequence continues at coordinate 133,277 of JAMAKR010000043.1, forward strand.
AAGTGCCCGGGCGCATGCCGTTCCAGCACGGGTTTCGCATGACGAGGGCGGGTTTCTTGGATGGGACTGAGATTTTGGCGCCGTGGGAGCCCGTGCCGAGGAGGATCTATAAGGATGGTAATAACTGGGGGCCTGGGCCGTGAGCGGTTTGTGGGACTGGTGGACTAAAGATTTCTGTGGGTCGATTAGCAGGAGGTGTCAGCGCTGTGTAATTAAAGAGAGGTTCCTGTGAAGGCCTGTTGTGGCATCAGGTTGAAGGCGAACGCACAACTCAGGGGCGTGGTGCCAAAAGTCAACGTTGAACACTAGAACATCATCAACCCCAAAGTCCACAGCTCAAGAGTTGATCCAAAACAGGGAGCAGTTGCTCTTAGTCTTGACTCCACTGACTTGGGACGCAATCTCGCTCGCGCACACATCAGAACAGTCAAAACCTCGACAACTGTCGCGCCCCTTCACCCTCCACCTTCTTGTCCTTGCCAGCACCAACCTCCTCCTCGCGTCGAACATACACGCTCGAGTCCCCAAACGCCTCCTTCCCGCCCAACGCGATAGGCTCCAGGTAATGGTCCCGAACCATCTCCCTTACACGCGAAGAGATTGGATCCGTGCTGCGAAAGTTAGACCTATACTCAACACCAAAAACAAAAAAGAGAAGAAATAAAAACATCAAACTTACTACCCATAATAAACCGCCCCCTCCTCCCGATCCAGATCCAGCGCCATCCACTTCTCAAGCGCCTCCGCCTCAGAAAGCACCCGATTCCACACCAACGCAGCCGGGCGCGCAATGTCCGCCACAATCTGCCGAACGGGTATATTCGGACTAAACGACAGCACAACCGTCTCGTCATCCACCTCCAGAAACCCGCGCGGATCGTCGAGCACCGTGATGCCCGCTTCCTGGAGGACCAGCTTGTCGGCGTCGCTGTAGGCGGGGTCCTGCGCGAAGCATCTGATTTCGGAGTGCCCTGCCCCCCCGGCCTGGTGTTGGGTGATGATGTCGCGCAGGGTCAGGATTAGTGCGTGTTGTTGGTTCGAGCGGGGGCGGGAATCACGGGTTGAGGCCATGGTGCCGCAGGCCAAGGCGACGATTTTGGAGATTTTGGGGAGCGGGGTGGTTTGGAGGGTTGATCTGAGTTGCTCGCAGTCGGTGCTTTGGTTCCAGGCAGTGATTCCCGCGTCGAATGTCTGCTGGACCTTGTCGATGGGCGCGCTGTTCGGGCGGGGGAGGAACTGTTTGGTTGAGACGTCCCGAGGGAACTCGGGGTAGGCCATGAAGGTGGAGCAGTAGGCCATCTTGTGGGAGAAATAGTCGATGTCTTCTGGTCGGGTCATATGGTGGAATGTTCGATAACCGAGGTGAGGGTCGGCGCTGGAGCGAGGTGAGCGTCCGGGACGGTGCCAGGAAGGTAGAAAAGGAGAACTCAAAGCTGAGGGGAACGGGGAGGAGGAGCTCTGCTGACCAGGGAATAATACATACGTCACATACTCAACATCCTTCTCAAAATGGCTTTGCACGCTGCCTGTCTCGAGCTCGCACTCGACCACCGAGCCGTCGAGTGCCGGGACCTTGATCATGTGGGGATTGGCATCCCCCGGCGGGCGAGGGTTGGCACGGCAGTGATCGAGCTGGTCAGCAATATAGCGAAACACATCCTTGCTGAAGAAGGGAGCCCCTTGGTCGTAGAGCTCCCGTAGGCGCTTCTCGACCTTCTCCCTAGCCTGCAGTGTTGCCGTTCGCTCAGAGTCGGAATCGGGGGCAATACAATGCCAGCATTTGCCCCTATGATAGAAAAAGGTGAGTGGTCCGTCCGTCTGAAACCCCATGTTTTGATGCTTGCAGTTGCTTGTGCTGGTGAGGTGTGTCAAATGGGTACGTGAAGAGGAAGGGGAAGAAAAGAAGACGGGCCACAACCAGGCAGCACCCGCCTAATAAATCAGCCTCACAAAAGAGGTTACCAAATTGGGCTCTTCCTGCAGCCTTGCCATCTGGACGCCCAGGTTAATGTTATGCGCGCAACGATGAATGGTTGGATGACAACTTGCAGCAGACACCGTGGGGTAGCACTCGCTTCTCTCCACCAACGGCTCTCGGTCTCGATGGCAGAGGCAGAAGGGATGCAACAACGGGAAGATCCGGAATCACAGCACTCAGCAGAGAGACTTGGCGTGTGGTTGGCGGCGATGATAGCTGTGTTGCTAACTGGCTGACATCAAACAGGTCCTGAAGATGCTGTTGTTATATAGAAACCAGAGCTGCAAGTTTGTCTTGCCACCAAGTTCAGTCACCGACTGCTGCTTGCTCAAGTGATTCCCTGACCAAACATTCAATTTCAACCTTTGCCAAATTGCTACGACCAAAGTTTGATGTTTGGACAAGGGGCAAACCTCCTAACTCCGTCTCCTCCTCCAAACCGGCCACTCAGCGGGCTCAGTCCATCGGCAACTTGCACAGAGTTGTGCCAACTTTTCAACCGTGGGGCATCCAAACATGACATTACCGAGGCACAGTTACAACTTGAGTCAAACCGTGGGGCATCCAAACGTGACATTACCCAGGGCACAGCTCCATCATGAGCCAACACCAAGCAAGCTACAGCTCCCCAATCCAGCTTGTTACGTACTGTTCACCCCCCCATCTCAACATCCGGATCAACCTCGGTTCCCAAATCCCGTTCCTCCAAAAACCTCCTCCCCAGCAACCCCTCGGGCAAATAATCCTGCCTCACCCTCCCCTCCCGATAATTCGGCGGATACTTGTACTCCCTCCCATACCCCATCTCGCGCATCAACCTCGTCGGCGCATTCCTCAAATGCACCGGCACCGGCAGGGCCGCCACCCCGGGCTCCTGCAGCGCCGAAAGCGCATTATTCAGCCCCCTATACGCGCGGGTGCTCTTCGGCGCCTGACACAGCGCCACGGCACAATGCGCGAGCGGGATGCGGGCCTCGGGCATGCCGATCTGCTGTGTGGCTGTGTAGGTCGCCGTGGCGAGGGGCAGGAGGGAGTTGTCGGCCAGGCCGACGTCTTCGGAGGCGATGACCACCATGCGCCGCGCGATGAAGAGGGGGTCCTCGCCTGACTGGAGCATGCGCGCTAGGTAGTAGAGGGCTGCGTCTGCGTCGGAGCCGCGCACGGATTTGTGGAAGGCCGAGATGGTGTCGTAGTGCTGGTCGCCGGCGCGGTCGTAGACGAGGGTTTTGGTGAGGGCGGCTTTGATGGATTCTTTGGTGGTGGGGGGTTGGCCCGCGAGGGGGGGTTTGGTGGTTAGGGAGAGGGCCAGTTCGAGCAGGTTGAGCGCTGTGCGGGCGTCGCCGTCGGCAAAGGCGGAGAGGTAGCGGAGGAGTTCTTGGTCGATCAGGGGGCTGAGCTCGGCGCCTTCGTGCTCGACTTCTTGTCGGAGCGCGCGCAGGAGGATGCGCTGGAGGTCTTCTTCGGTGAGCGGCTGGAGGGTGAAGGTCCTGCACCGGCTGAGCAGCGCCGCTTGTACTCTGAAGCTGGGGTTCTCCGTCGTGGCGCCTATCAAGGTGATGGTCCCAGCCTCGACGGGTTTCAGGAACACGTCCTGTTGTCCCTTGTTGAAGCGGTGGATCTCGTCGCAAAAGATGATGGTCCGCCGCCCCGTCAGACCCAGCTCGTTGGCGGCCTCAGCAAACAGCTTCTTGCACTCGGCCACACCCGTGCTGGTCGCGTTCAGCTCGATAAAGCGGCTGCCCACCCGCCGGGCAATACATCGCGCGATGGTCGTCTTGCCGGTGCCCGAACCTCCCCAGAGGATCATACTGGGCAACCGGTCCGTCTCGATCAGCGAGCGCAGCACGCCGTTCGGCCCTACCAAGTCCTGCCCAAACACATCGTCGAGCGTGTCTGGCCGCATACGCTCAGCCAGCGGGGCCGTCCGGGTATTCTTGCGCCGTTTTGTCAAGGGCGCGCTGGATCCGCCCGCGCCCTCGCCAGGTTGCGCCGAGTCTGCTAATGACGCCTCCGGCCCGTCCTGCCCATTCTCCCCAACGCCGTGCGCACCGCTCCTCGGGTCCGCCTGCGAACTGCCGTATCCCGGCCCCTCGTCGTACCGCCGTTTGACCCCCGCCTTGAGCCCGCCATTCCCGTTTGTGTCCAGCGATGCCGTCCTCGTCTGGGTCAAGACCTGTCGTTTCGCGGCGGGTGTTTGGAAGAAGGTCGATGCTGATCGCTTTTTCTGCGTCGAGCTCGGCGTCTGACTCTGACTGGAAGGGAATGGCTGTGTCGCGCTCGGCGGGGAAGAGGAAGTATTCGCTGACGCTGTCGTCGTCGTGTCGTCCAGCAGCCCTGTCTGGCAGGCCGAGTCGATGTGGCTGTTGATGGCCGAGGCCTTGACGCCGCGATTGCAGATGGGGCAGATCACCATGGCAAATGCAATAAGTCCCGAGGTGTGTCCAAAATTCTGTGGTTCGTTTCATGCAAAATAGGGGGGGGATGCAGAAATGCCAGAAATGCCAGAAATGCCAGAAATGCCAAAAAAGCTGCCAAAGCCAGTCAACAATAGAAACAATGCAACATCCAATGTCGAATGTCGAATAAACGCGTGTGGTGTGGGTGGAGAGGCGTTAATTGACTTGGTGACGCGACTTTTGTCACCTCATCCCTGCAAGCGTGGCGGCCCAGCGCAGTGACCCGCCACCGCGGTTCGGCAGAGCCAGCGGGAGAGAAACTCGCTGGGATTGACGCGGGGAAACGCTGCTTCGGCTTGGTTCCTCGAAGCATCAGACTGCCATCTCAACTCGACGCCGGCCATCTGGAATCAAGCACAGGGTGCTGTATCCATTCATGTGTGGGTTTTACTGTACCCCAAATCCAGTTCATTCAAGAGTTCAAGAATTGAATATATACAATATATCTTTCAGCGTCGCCATCTTCTAAAAGAGGCGCTGCTGGTAGTACAGATTACATCTTCGAAAGAGACGCTGCCGGTGGTATTGTTGCTGTCCGAGTTCTAGATGTCTCAAAGCCACAAACTGGCCAAAGCAGAAACCCCCAAACGCCAGTGCAATGCGCCTCACTCACTCATACATTTCCAATCAAACCCATGCACACCAAGAGCGGGGGTGGTGTCATTATCGGTATAGTCCTTCCTTTATTCTAGCTAGGCCTTGAGCCCATCAAACCATAAACGACTCGCCACAGCCGCATTGCTCCTCTGTACACACGTCAGTCAATATCCAGACCAATACATGACCAGATTATGGCAGGAAGGACTCACTAATATTCGGATTCCGAAAAACAAACCGCTGGCTGAGCTTGTCCTCGACCCAGTCCATCTCACTGCCAATGATGCTGAACAGCGCCTTGCTGTCGATCAGCACCTTGACGCCGTCCTGCTCCACCGCCTCGTCAAACGCCCCGGCCTTGTCGACGTACTCGAGGTGGTACGCCAGCCCGGAGCACCCGCGGTTGCGCACCCCGACCTTGATCAGCTTCGGGTCGGGCTGGTCCAGCAGCGCCCGCAGGTGATCGACGGCCTCGGGTGTGAGTTTGATGGCCGCCTTGCGGGCGCGGAGCTTGGAGCGTGGCCGTGCGGCCGGTTTGGGGGTTACTGAGGGGGAGGAGGTCGCTGTTTGTGCTGCTGCTTGGGCGGTTGTTTGTTGTGGCGGTTCAACAGACGGGGTTGGCTGTTGGGCGTTTGGTGAGGCTGGTGTTTCGGCAAAGGCCGGCTTGGACTGTTGCGCTTCCTTCTCCGGGATCGATACGGGTGACTGGGCTGCTGCGTCTAGCAACCCGCCTGCCTGCTTCGGCGGCCTCGTCTCGTGTATCCTTGGCAGATTCAGACTCGGGGACTGGATCGGAGTGGTGACGGATGTGTCAGGCGTCGAGGCATTGCGTGGTGTCGGGGGCAGCTGCGACGGGAGTGTGTAGGCCTGGAAGGCGGCGGCGAGCGACGCAGGGGTGGTTGAGAACTGGCGCTGGCGCAACAGGTTGCGGCGGCACGAGAAGCAGATGGAGGCGGTCCTCCTCGAGAGGAAGCTGGGGGCGTTCATTTCGACTATGGGGGGGTCGTGATTGTAGATTGTGGAGGGATCGCGATGGTGGTGGGTGCGGCGAACTTGACTTCGAGGGTGAGTGAGTCGTAGTTGTTGAGCTCTGGAATTGATGCCAAACTTTCAGTTCCAGGGTTCGGTTGGCCTTTGGGAAAAGACGGCAATTTGATTTCAAAGGCGAAAGCAGCGCAGATCCGCATGACAGATGCCAAGCCTCGGGGTCGCGCCGGTTTACGCCGGGCCAATCAGTGGCTCGGCATTAGGAATCGTAGCACAGGCCAACGGGCATTCGACCCACACAGACTCGAGCACTTCCTCGGCCTTTCATCCGATCTCATGTCAAGACAGGATCAGGGACAGTACAAACAGGAGTGCCTTTTACAAAGCAGCGAAAAAATAATCGAACAACAGGGGACATGTCAGCGACAGCAATAGCAGTTTGAGAGCCAAACACAATGGAACCCATCGTCCAATTCCTATGTTCAATTTTCGTCATTTCAGAATTGTAATATTAACAGCCAAGCTCGGCCCGCGGACGGCACAATTCGCTCATTCGGAGGCCCCCCGAGGATGGACGCTGTGATGCGCTGATGAATGGCTGGCAAAGACCAAAACACACAAGGAATATACAACATCACCACTCAGCAACCATACTCCTCACATCCGCCACCGCCGCCCTGGCCATCTTCTTCAACAACGTCCGCTCGTCCGCCTCCCTGTACTTCTCCCAGCTGTCCAACCCCTCCTTGGCCTGGATGCTCAGCGTCTCATAGCCCTGCTTGATGACCTCGGCCACCTGCAGACTCGTGAGCTGCGACGACCTCCCGGCATTACCGCCGCCTTCTCCCGCCGCCTTGCCATCACCGCCCTTCCCCAGCATCTCCTTGTAGTGCGTGCTGACATTAACCAGCGTGTCGATCGAGTTGCTCGGCCGGTTGGCCAGCCCGTACGTGGCGCGGAACTTGACCAGCACATCGCCCGTCTCGACAATCTTGTAGAACAGGTCGTCGTAGGCCGCCGGCGTGGGCAGGAAGCTCTCCCCCGCCGACAGGCCCAGCGCGAGCAGGTTAACGACGTGGTCCAGCAGCGTGTCGACGTGCGGCAAGGGTTTCAGGTCGGCCGCGTACGTCGTCAGGAACCGCACCAGCGATAGCAGCGACCGGAACAGCTCGGCCCAGTGGTACTGCAGCCGCGTGCGCGACCGCGACATGTAGCTGATGACGCGCAGGAGGATGCCCACGCAGAGCGTGTACAGCCCGACGTCGAGCCGCCGCCGCAGGTTGTGGTTGATGGCGTCGAGCATCGTGTCCATAACCGCCGTCGCCAGGATACGCTCGCCCCGGACCAGCGGCAGGAACGGCGACCGCTGCCGGCACAGCCGCACGGGCACCTTGCTGTCCTCGCTGCAGATGCGCTTGCAGAGGATCGGGTCTTCGATGAGGAGCCGGAACACCATCAGGTTGAGGTGGCAGTAGAGCGTCGTGCGTTGCGAGAGGTGGGCGTGTTGCAGGAGGTATGATGTGAGTGAGATGAAGCTGGCAAAGGGTTGTTCTTCGCCCTTTTCGGGCGTCCACGCGACCAGTTCGAGGCTGAACAGCTTGTTGGCGTGCGCAAAGTCGTATGTGGCAAGCAATACCGCGGCGTCTTGCCCTGGTCTGATGTCTGATGTTAGTGATGCGACCTAGGCCAGCCACAGGTGGGTGTTGTTGGTACGTACAGCGCTGCGAACATCTTCTTCGCCGTCTCGGCATCGTGGACAGGTTTGGGCGCCGGCCGCCCTCCTGGTGCGATAGCTCCCAACCCGATCTTGTTGAGCGTGCCCGCCAGCGTCCATCCCTCAGGAAGGTCTTCCTGGACATCGATATATTGCCCCCGTAACCTTTGGCATGTCTGCCCGATGCTCTTGACGGTACCTCTGATAACCCGCTCATTGACAAAGTCGTTGAGCCTCATCTGGTACGGGTTCTGAAACTCAAACTTGTTGTAGTTGGCCAAGAGCCCGAGAAGCGTAAAGGGGGCTGTTATCCTGGGCGTCGGCGACGATATTTGCGATTGGATGCACTGCCCCTGTCAGCTCCCGTCCGTCTTTCCCGGCGCCTAGTTCCCGGGGTTGGTGATGTCCTCACGTTGATTATCGCCGGAAACAAGTCCCTCTGGATAAAGTAGGTGAGCAAGCTGGTCTGGTACGCCCCGGACGCAACCGCAAGCGCCACTCCGACGGCCCTTTGCTGCAGGTCTGCCGTGTACGTACAGCCTGCCCTGTTTCCCACTCGCGCCGCTTCCTGGCCGACATGCCCGATGCCGCTGGGGCAGCATTGGTGTGTGCTGCTCCTCCCGTTCCGGATGAGCGACTCGAGCGCACCCACGAACTCGGCGAAGACGGTGTCGATGTGGTCCAGCCCGGCGAGCAGCTCGATGATGTCGGAACTCGGGTTCGTGTATTTCTTGCCCAATATCGAGACCATGAAGGCGCTCAAGGTCTGCAGAGTCCCAAGGGGTCCAGTCAGATCTGTTCAACAGACTTCCCCCATGCATGCAATGCTCAGCTCACCTCGAGCGCGTGTAGATCGGCGACGCCATATGGATGTCGGAGGGCTGCAATGGCCTGCACAAACAGCTGCCTCGTCTGGTGTTCGAGATGCAACAGGTCATTGGGCCCTATCTCGTCGAGTATCCGCAGCAGCGCCGGCTGGTCGGGTCGGAGGAGGAAGAACTCTTTCCAGAAGCCCTCGGATCGGTCGGCCTCGTCTGAATCGTCCTGTCGGTCGGAGGGTGCCTGTCAGCGATGGACGGCTTCGAGCGGCGCGAACCATTGTCGCAATCGGAATGCAGGACAAGACGAGGTCACTGCACCACACTAGGTACTAACCTGTGCAAGAGAGGTAGCATCATGTCAGCGACGAACAACCAGAACCAAAACCACCCTCCAACAAACACCTGCAGCTTCCAGCCTTGCGCGCGCAAGCTATAACATCCAACCGCAGCAGGGAACAGGGAACAGAAAGAGAACCGTCCAAACCTTGAACAACGCTTCGTACAGGCGGACAATCTTTGGCTGGAACACCTCTGGCCGAGGCTGGTGTGTGAGAGGAGACGGCTCCATCTGTGAAAGCTCGCGTATTATTATCGCGGGGACGGGAGGGGATGGGTGGGACGGGAGGGGATGGGTGGGACGGGATGCTCTGGGTTCAATGGTGATCAGAGCGCAGAAGGACAGCAGGCGGTCTTCGATAGCGATAACGTTAACGTTAACGACGTCAACAGCTCCCTGCAACTGCTGGCAGAGGACAGTTGAACCACAGTGCGGCAGATACGGTGTCACCCCTCTGGAACACCGATCTTCAATCGTCCCAAGAACTGCAACAGGCTGTAATGTAGCGACCAAGTACCAAGTGGCAAGTGATTTGTAGGGATCTTCCTCTGAAGGAGATCTCGGAGATTAATAATCGGAGTTGATGGCATCGGATCAAAGTGGAAGTCCAGTGTTTTGAGAGTTGAATGATAATGTGAGCGACAGGATGTGGGTTCAGACAGCAAAATCACATGCATAGGTGGTACCTTACCACTGACAGCAGCGGCCGGCACAGCGCAGCACTTGAGTTATTCACCCCCCATTGAACCCCTTTTTCGGCTGCCCAAAACCCACTGCAATCCGCAAACAGCCGGGGTCCAGGACAAGGAGTTTCCTTCATCCACTGCAATAATTGCCCAATTTTAACAGATACCAGACTTCTCTTTTTCTGCCCCCTTTTACGAGCTAAGTAAGTATGGTCGGTCATATTCCGGCCGAAACCAGGAACAGGCCAGTCCCTAAGTTGCTACAATAGCTAACAAGACCCCACTCCCAATAAGGGATGTGATGGATGTGTTGGTCCTCCCTTCTCTGAGTCTCTCCCCGTCTGTCCTAACAACTGAATTAGGCCCATCTGGCTGTGTGACTCTAGTCATATGACGAACAGCAACAACCCTTCTCGCCGTCAACAACAAGTCCCCTCCTCTAAGCCATTACTCATCAAGCTCCATCATAGGAACTGTTTTTAAAAACCCCTTTTGTATCTTCCTCTTCTCTCCTTCCTCTTCCTCTGTCTCTGTCGCACAACACCAAAAGTAACACCATCAACCCTTGAAACACTACCTTAACGCATATCCCGCCCGCCAAAACCATGGAGGAATATGAAGAGTGGGTGAAAAATAAATAAACAAAGAAAGGGAGGGGTCATAAAGTCGTCAAGGCGAGCCCACGCATACCCCGCCAAACAATGCCGATAAATAAGAGGGAAAAGGTAATGTGAAAAGGAATAAAAGAATAGGGAACAATCCCCGAGCCGTCATAATAACCGACAGCATGCCTTGGGAGACTTGGAGCGGTGTGCTTGAAGCAGTCGACCCGCACAACGGCGACCTGATGACAGGCCAGGTAGTAACAGTTCCGAGATAATAAGAAGCAAGGGGTAAAGGAGAAGAAAAAAGGCGAAACAGAAAGGAAGACGAAGAAAATGTGAACAAGAAAGAAACAGAAACTCGACACGATTCTTCCCAACCCCCGCCTCAAATCCCCCAACTCCCCCTCCGCTCCTGCACGCCCCAAGCCAAGGGGCTGATGGCGTCAAGATCCGGATGCTGGCGAGCCCACTCATGGATATACTCCTTCAAAGCCTTCCACCTGGGACAGCGATCCTCCTCTTTCACGCCATCCTTGGCCTCGCTATCAAGCATGATATGCCCCGTCGCCTTGACCTTGCACTTATGATGATGGTGATTACCCCCCTCACCATCAACCCCATTCACCCCATCAACACCATCACCATCAACCCTCTTCTCGCCGTGCTCATCAACCCCCCACAAATCCTCCATAATCGCCTCATCATCCCTCTCCAGCTCATCCACCCCGATGCGGCTGATCTTGGCCAGCTCCCAGTCATACTGCCGCGCCGTGGCCGGATAGCCGAGCGAGAGGTAGTTGTACACCTGCGTGACAAAGTGATCGTCGAACTCGGCGGCAATCTTCTCCTCGCGGTCGGCGGCGGCCTTTTCCTGCTTCAGCCGCTCGTCCAGGTTCTGCAGGTTGTGCAGCATGTGCAGGCCCTTGGGCGCGTGGCTCCGGGTGCGGTGCTCCGGCAGGGCGTGGCCGTGGCCGTTGTTGGTGGGTGGGACGGAGAGGGTGCCGGCGCGGGTGGTGCCGCCGCGCGGGGTGGGTTCCTCGCTGATGCTGAGCGGGACGGTTAGGCCGCCGAATTGGTGGGCGAAGGGGTCGTTGGGGGAGGTGGGCGGGAGTGGGGTGGTGATCATGGCCGGGCGCTCGGCGGGGGCGAGATTCTCCGTCGAGTCGTTGGTGTAGCAGTAGCCGCGCCACAGGCCGTGTTGCTCGGTCGGGTCGCGGTGCTGGTCGTCGACGGCCCCGCCATTTTCGACATCCCACAGGTGGTCGGGCTCGAGCTTTGTTTGTTTCGGCGACGGGCAGCGCCGGAAGACGAGGTCTTGGCCGAGCATGGGCGGCGAGGATTTGAGGCGACGGCGGTGCTGTTCACGGGCACGCTCCAGGGAGAGATCGCGCTCTTGGGGGTAGGGGCTGTAGACGCCGTGGTGCCCGAAGCTGGTTTCGGGGGGGATTTGAGAGGCGGGCGCATACGGCATGTCCCCGGCCTTGCCGGCTGGGGCCGAGGGGATGTAGGGCATGTAGCTCTCGCCGATGGGTCGGATAGGGGGGGACTCGGGCGTTACGTACGACATTGTCGACTCGCCAATGGTGGGAAGCGGTGATTCCGCTTGAAGGAGGGGCATACTCCCCTCCCCGATTGGGCCGAGTGAGCCCAGCGAGCCCGAAGACGGCGAGCGCCGCGATGCCCAAAGCGGTGAGCTCGCAATCGAGGTCCGCTGCGTCCGGGTCAGGCCCATGGCGTCGCTCGGAGGGCTGTCGATGCTCATGTTGTCCAGCTCCGCCGTGTCCATTCTGTCCATTCTGTCCACTCGGTCTCGGTCCAGCGGTCTTGCCCTCTCCAGCATCTGGGCATGGTCCTGCATCTCTTTGAAGGCCCAGCTGATGTCCTCCTCGGACGAGTTCCGACGCGAGTGCAGAGGGGGGTGCCATAGCCCTCTTGTCCGGGGTCTTCCGCGTGGGCTATCGTCGTCAGAACCCTCGCGCACGTAGAAGTGCTCGGCGCCGCCTATCCTCTGTCCGCTGTTGGGAAAGGCGCTCATGGCCACCTCCTGAAGTTTTCTTTGGGCATCGCGGGCGACCAGATTGAAGAAACCGCCAGCAATCTCGTCGTCGCACGACTCGCGCCGGCCGTGGCCCTTGGGGGGCGACGGGGCATCCTGGGCGCCTCCATGTCCGAAGCGCTTCCGGGCCTTTGGCACGTAAATGTGATTTGTGTACGGGGTGATGTCGGTCTTGTCGGTGTGCTTGGTAGCAGGGCCCTCGTCGCCGGCTCGTCTGGAACGGCGCACCGAGGACTCGACGAGCTGGGGCGCAAACCGGCGCTTCTCGCGGGGCGGCGGGGAAGGTGAGCGCGGGGAAGGGCTCGGGGTAAGCTCGCCCGCCGGTATCGTCTTGCGGTACCGCTCGAAGGTGGTCTCAATGGGGATAGGAGCAAACCGCGCACGCGGCCGCTCCTTTGCGTTCGCCATTGTTGGGTGTCGACCAATGCAGTGTCTGCAGGTTGAGGTTGAGGTTGTGGTTGTTATACGAGGGATTGGGATCGAAGGTTGCTGCTGTTGGTGCTGTCGCTGCGTTGATCGGTCGCTGGTATGTAGGGCGGTTCGGTCGGTGTGTATTATTCGTGTTGGAGGGACTGGTCGAGTTCCCGAACTTGGAATTCAGATCTCTGAACTGTTTCTGTTTCCCGTCAACTTTTCGTCTTTTTGGCAATCCTGCTGGAAAACGGAAGCTGCACACACAAGTCCCCACTTCTTGGAATGAATGTGCGTAGCTTGTGTCAGGTTCGTACAGAAGGAAGCTTCGAATTGCTCGCTGGGTCACACGGAGTACCAGAAAGTGGTTTTGTATTCTTGACCGAGGCGCCAGGGACCAGGGAGCAGAGGGGCAGAGGGGCAGTGCGAGCGGTCACGGTCACAGGAGCTGCAGCGGGTATCGCAACATCTTGACCCTTTGCCCTATTAGCGACCGTTAGTTGCCCGCGCCAGCGCTTGACTCCTGCTCTGTTGAGCCCAAGTGGGATTGCTGGTGGGGTCGATGTGCGCAGGGAGGCAGGGTATCTGCACCGTGTGAGCCCGTGTGCCTGGACGCAATACTTCTGGTGCCTCGTGACCCACTTGCCGCGTGTTCTCCCTCGTGTCTTGGGGCAGGCACGAACAAAGGAGGCGAAAACAGCCTGGCCCTCTCAGAATACATCAGTCAGGTCGGGCACGGCAGGCGACTCTCTGTCTTCGGCATTTGCAAGTTGCCTTCATCAATGCCAGAGGAGCCGGGCACGGGAGAGGCTGTCGCTGACGGATGTGGGACAGACAAAGGGATGGATACTGACTGAGTCTGTGGACCACTTGACTGTCCACACACAGTGCATCTTCATTGTATGTACCTGCCAGACGCTACTAAGTAGATGGATCCTCCCACGGCGCCCGAGCGAGCGGGGAGCTGCTGCAGTGTTTTGTCACTGCCCGTCTCAATCGTTGCTTCGGAGTTAGTCAAGGAAATCAGTCAGTAAGTCAACCCGGTTGACATCATCGTGTTCTCTCTTGCACACATTCTCGATTCTGGGAAGGATCGCGCAGACTGAGGATCAGTCATCTGAACAAACGCACCCTCTCATGGAAGGCGGTTTGGTGTCCTCGACAAAGCGTACACTTGTGTATTGGCATCATTGGACAACTGCCCGGCTTCCTTTGTCGAACGAATTGGTCCAGTCCCCTGGTTTCCCAAATTGTCTTGTCGGCCATCACGGGCTTTTTTTCGATCAAGTGACGTCGCCCGGCATTTGCGCCAGTCCAGCCTTCCTTGCCCCCGCAAATTGAACATCCGGACAGGCAATCTCATGGTACCCGACACTAACTTACCGAGTCCCGGGTCTGGTGGGTTCGCAATCAGCGGTTCTCCAGTCACTTGCTTCGCCCGGTCCACGTTCTGGCTTCCAGGTTGTCACGGTTGTCACGGTTGTTTCCCCTGATCGGGCGGGTCTGGGGCCTCACTGCGCCGGAAGGTTTTAGCTTTTTGCCACTCCATGAGCTGACAGGTGGTGGGCAGGAGGCCAAGTTCAGCCCCTCCAAATGGGAAATCCGGGCATCATCGTGGAGCAAGTCCTCGGCCCTCCAAGGCCCCTTACACTACACTACACTGACATATCTTTAACACCTGAACCACGGGCCGACCCGCCAATGATTATCCGACATTTCTTGCCTTGGACACCAGGCGCTTCCCGTTCGTTCATCGCAGCAGTTGGTTGCCCGGTTATCTGCCTCCACGGATTGGGGCTATTGTCTCCATCCACATGGATCTCACGGCCTACACAGTATCAAGCACCCCAACTTGCAAGATACCAAGGTTCAACAGCCGTGTCGCCTCATCACGCTCCTTGGGGATTGGATGACGAGTGTCGCCGCCCTGACCCCCGCGTGGGGCCGGGGAGCTGCCGCCGGGATGCGACCCCACACCCCCGTGCTCACCGCTCCTGGAGGACGCTCTCCTTGACATCGACCCTTGACATCGACCCTTGACACCATCGACAGCAAACTTCTCAACGTGGCAGACACCCTTGCATCCCGCATCCCGCAAGTGAACTCACAACTCGTGTCCAAGACCCCGTTTCTCTCTCCCAAGTGGACAAACGCTCCATCTCGATCACTCATCAGCGTTGTTATCACGTCCGTTGGCTGCTGCCGCCGTGTGATCGGAGAGTGATCCCTTCCAGTTCAGCCACACTCTGCACGATTCCCTCTCGTGATGCGGGTGGGTTTTATCCTTTTCCTCTGGTTGGACCCAAGCTGCCCGATGTCAATGCACTCCAATGCACCCTTCCGCTGCCAACAGATCCAGCATTCAACCCTGGAAGGCTTTGGCTTTCTCCGCTGACCGCTTCCTGGAGTGAATCCATACCGGCCAGTGCCGTCGGCAATGGTCCGATCATTGTGGGTGCGGATGTGCTCAGCGCGTACCCTCTGGAATGTGTGGATTGGATGAAACCCTCCGCCGCCTCCGCCGCCTCCGCACACCACTTTCCATTGTGGTTGCGTTGCAGCATGCACCGACAGGGAAACTGGTCATATGCGCACCTTCTCGAATCGGACTGCGTCATGATCCGTTAGACTGTCCCTGAATTCGTCCGGCTCCGCTGGCATCCGGTGTTGTTCCGGCCCGTCGAGGCCGATCACCGCCACGGCAGACCCGGCACGGCCGCCAGTCCCAGAACAGACAGTTCACCTTGCGCTAACTATCCGCAACTTCCCCGGATTTTGGTTCCATTCCATCGTGTGGGGAAGAGCAAGGGCCCCAGCAAGGGCGAGGATGCTCACCGTCTGCAACGTCGATGAGTCTCGAACCCTTGGCAGCTGCATCCGTGCCGGGGTCATCCCAAGCCGCCACTCCCTCCCTGGCTTGTTGACTGGCGATCAACTTCATGGGGTTGAGCTGGAAGAGTCGTCTTTCGCCAGCCAGCCGCTCACATTTCAAAACGCTCCGTCACGTTCGTATTCTCACACTTACGTGGCGCCAAAGAAGCTGTGCAACACAAGCAGCAGCCCCGCGAAGCTCTCAACAACTGCTGAGTGGACAGAGGCCAATTCCTGTCCTGCTTCAAGATATGTGAGAATGTGAGGAACCAATCGGCGAGTGCGACAGGAAGTCGATGCAGCAGATTTGAACCCGACTGCAAAACGGTCACCTCTGGGAATATTCGGTTGAGAGACTCGGTCGGCATGCGGCGGGTACAGTACACAGTCGCAAGCTTCATCAGTCCCTGTCTGCGTTCCTTGCGGCGTCCCAAGGCTCACATGATGACGTTCACACCAAACCAACCTGATCTTATCCCAACAGATACCTCACTCCCCAGCCATGCACGGTGCAGAAAATAAAAGAGAGAGAAGAAATGAACGCAAAGAAAGGGGGGGAAGAAAAGGCCAAGGCGGCCAACGAAACGTGTCAGCCCGCCTCCCCTCCCCTCCCCGCAGAAGCACCGGACCCGGACCCGGACCCGGACCCGGCCCCGGCCCCGGCCCGCGCCAACCCCAGCCTCTGCTCCGACAGCGCAGCACAAGCATCATACTTCGTCCTAAAAAACTCCCCCACCTCCTCCCCCAGTCTCTCAAACTCCCCCTCCAACGGCGCCAGCCGCTCCCGCACCGCAGCCCCCTCCAACCCACCACCACCACCGCCCAACACCTCCAACCCAACCAACAACTTCCGAAACGCCTCGCGCGGCCGCGTCTGCGCGAGCGAGCTGATCTCCCCCAGCCGGGTCTCGAGTGCCTCGAGGGTGGTGGTGTGCACGAGGGTTGTGTTGGGCGGGGAGGTGCTGGCGGTGGGGGCTTTGCGCATCCAGGTTAGGTAGGAGGTTAGTGCGGAGGACATGCCGGCGATTTCGGCTTGGGTTTGGAAGATTGTTGAGGTGAAGGTTGTGAGGAGGGTTGTTAGGTGGTCGTTGGTTGAGGAGGGGGGTTGGACCAGCTGGGGGGGTGAGGGGGTGGTTGTTGATGTTGTGGTTCCTGCTGCGTCGGGCGGCAGTGTTGTTGGTGATGAGGAAGAAGATGACCCGACGGTGCGGCCGTTTGTGGTGGTCGTTGACGTGGACGCTGACGTGACAGAGTAACCCTGGCCGTGGTGTTGATGATGGTGAGGATGGGCAGTCTCGGCTGCAAAGGCTGAAAAGCCCAGGGCTTCTGAGATGTCGGCGTCAGTGGGCCCTGTATGGTCCTCCTCTCTGTGCGAGTGCATCGTGCCGTTTGTTGACATCGCCATCCGAGGGCTGACGCCTGGTTGTAGGGAGTCCAGAAAGTCGCTGCTCAGGGATCCTGGTGAGGGCAGGTTGATATGTGGCTGGAACGTAGTGAGGTTCGGACCGGTTGGGTAGGCTGGCGTTGCCCGACCCGTCGTGGGGTCACCATCGCCGGCCGGAGACGAAAAGGAGCCCGGGAGCGGGCAATGATAGAGCGTCGCTGGCCCCGAGTACTCGGCACTGCCAGTAACCGGCCAGGTGGCAGCGGCGTGGATGGGCGGTGACGGAGTGGCCACGACGGCGCTGCCATGCTGTTCCTTGCTAACCATCCGTGCAATGCGTGCTTCCGTCTCATCTGTGACAATGCATGCGCCGCGTGGTGGCCTCTCGGTCAGTATTTAAACTCTGCAGTCTCGGCCAGCGGAAGCTGAATGGCAAGGGTGACTTACAGAGGCGCCTCTGCAGTGCTTCCACCGTGTGGGTGAGATCGGCCCTCGACGGGCGCTGCGTGGGAAGGTAGACGCACTCTTCACCGGCCGCGCGGCACTTGGCGCACGCCGGATGTTCGCCGCCGCATCGGACTTTTCGCTCACGGCAGGACCGGCATGCCGTGTGCCGTAAGGGGCCGCCGGTCATGGCCGCGTGTGCTTTCGGGCGGGGCGGGGCTGTCGGCGGAAGGATGGATGGTGGGACGGCGGTCCCAGGTCCGCTGCTGTCTTTCGCCAGTCCGCGCTTTACGGATATTGCGTGGACTGCGCGTGTTTGGACTTTGTGATACTCGGGTATGCTTGAGGGTATTTGCCGCCAGGGACACCGTGTCACAGTGTAACAGCGGGCAGGACTCGGGTGATTCGAGTTCTCTGGAAAGAAGTTGTGAGCGCCAGATACGCGTAACTAGCTCTCCAGGCGGAGGATCGACCATCGCCGCTAATGCACGGCACATTTCAAGGTGGGTATGTACTGTAGTAACCTGGCACTGCCTGGTAAAACTCAATGATACAGCGAGTTACAGTGGTCACAGTGAGTCAAGCAACACCACCGTTGCTGATGTCATCAACAATCGAGTGCCTCGGTGGCTGTCATCTCATTCGTTAGCCGTGGGCTGTTGCCATAGCCGGGTTGGATGACGTTCGAGATCCTTTAGCAATTCCTTCAGCCGCTACCCCTGAACACACTGCCATGGCTTTCACCACCATAACGTATCTGTGTTAAGGTACACTCCCATATTTCCAAATCCAACTGTGACCTTGCCGGAGCTTCAAGAACCCGCTTCGGAAGGAAGAGCGGGATGAGTGCGTGTTCAGCTCTGCTTCCGCGCGCAGAAGTCTGTGGCAGAGGTCCGGCGGACAACAGACAACAACATGCATCGATTACCAATCCGAGCAACAGGCTGTCATTTAGACAGCGGATTACGTGAATCTCGGAGCCAATATTTCCTCCGCTTGCCGCCCTCAATACGTCCGAGAGGGCCGAGACGTTACCCCCATGTGTTGACCGTCCAGGTTGCCCCACTTTTCCGGGCCGGGCGCACCGAGTCCATCCGCCCGCCGTGCTGGACCCACTTCGGTCCGGATTGCCCGAGCTCGGGTCAAGCTTGGGTCCGGCGCGCAAACGAAGAGTGCCGGTTTGTCGGCCGTGGGGGGCCTTTATTTTCCGCCGTGTTGACTTTTTTCAGCCTTCCTACCTGTCAAGGGATAGTGCTCTTGGGTACTGACACCGAACTAACAACCTACGTCTGTGAATCCTGCCAGCATCACCCTCACTCCCCAGGAGCACAGCATCTCATCTTCCCGGCTTCAGCTCATGAAGTCTTAGTTTTGAGTTTTGGCAGTTAACGAACCGTTTCTGAGCGCTACTCACATCTGGGTCCGTGTATTCCAAGATGGCTGTCGACAGCAGCAGTTCAACAGAAGTGTTTACGCAGAAAACGCGTGACATTACAACACCAAACAATTCGCAGCCAGAGACCGAGCTGGGAGACGGGAACGAAAAATTGACGGAGGATGTTGAACTCCCTGCGCCCGAAGCAAAGAGATCCGTCACCGGTTTGAAGGTTTGTGGTCTACCCCTGTGCAACTTGGCCTGGCATCCTTTCATGGAGGATTCCATTTTGGTTCCGTTCTCAAGGCTAACCAGACGTGATCCGGGTCCCCGATTAGTGGTTCTTTGCTTACGGCGCCATTCTTTCGACCGTCTTTCTCTTCGCACTGGACGGTACAATAGTACGTTGATGAATCAAGTGAGAAAGGGGCCTACTCTGCTTTTCTCCTGTCTAACAGCTAGAGTTTCCCAGGTCGCCAATCTCCAGCCCTCCATCGTCGCGACATTCCAAACGGAGCAGGACCTGGCATGGATCGGGGTCAGCTTCATGCTCGGAAATATGACCATTTTGCCTCTGTACGTAGTAGAGTCGGCGTCTCACGACCAAACCCCTGAAACAGAGGCACTCAAGTGGCTGACCACAAAACTCTCCTGCAGGGGCAAAGCCTTCGGCATTTTCGACATGAAATGGCTCTTCATCATCTGCCTCATCCTCTTCGAGATAGGCAGCGCCATCTGCGGCGCGGCGCCCAATATGGACGCCCTGATCGTTGGGCGTGTCATTGCGGGGGTCGGGGGGTGCGGCATCTACGCCGGCGGGCTCAACTACGTCGCCGTGCTGACGACGAACCACGAGCGGCCGCTCTATCTCGCGGGCATCTACTGCATATGGGGCGTCGGCTGCGTCCTCGGCCCTGTGCTGGGCGGTGCCTTTGCCCAGAGCAGCGCGACCTGGCGCTGGGGGTTCTACATCAACCTGCCCGTCGCCGCCTTGTTTGCGCCCGCCTACCTCTTCGTGCTGCCCGCCATCAACCCGCTGCCCGACACGGCGTTTGTCAAGAAGCTGCGCATGCTGGACTGGCCCGGCACCGTCGTCTTCCTCGCTGGGTGCACCTGCTTCAGCATGGCCATCAACTTTGGCGGCACCGTGTTCCCCTGGAGCAGCGGCTCGTCCATCGCGCTGATTGTCATGACGGGCGTTCTCCTCGTCGCGTTCGTCGCGGTTACCGTCTTCCACCCGGGCGTGGCCCCGGAGCACAAGCTTCTGCCGGTGGGGTTCATGCGCTGGGGGGATCTCATTATCTTGCCGATCCAGGGCGCCATCGTGGCTGGCATCATGTTCACGACCATTTACTACACCCCGCTCTTGTTTCAGTTTACCAAGGGGGATGGGCCTCTGGACGGTGGTGTACGTATTCTGCCGCTGATCTGCTCGCTCGTCTGTTTTGCTCTTGTCAATGCGTTTGTGATGCCCAAGCTCGGGTATTACATGCCGTGGTACGTTTTTGGGAATGCTGCCATGGTCGTGGGTGCCGCTCTGATGGGTACGTTTGGCCACTGTCTACTTTACTTGATAATCCTTTGCTCTAACTTGTCTTTAAAAATTTGGTATAGTCACCATCAAGTCCGATACGGCGGCGGCCAATATCTATGGCTACACGATTCTCATAGGCGTTGGCATCGGCTGCTTCCAGAGCGCCGGTGTGGCCGTCGTTTCATCCATTGCCCCTCCGTCCGAGGTCAACCAGGCAGTGAGCATCATGACCATCGGTACGTTCCTCTTGCAATGAATGGAGTTGGTTATCACCCATGTCTCTTGGTTGCTAACTCGGTGTGTTTGTTAACCGGAAAACAGCCCAGGTTTCGGGCATCCTCGCCGCTCTCTGCGTCACGGGGGCCATCTTCCAAAACCTTGTTCTCGCCAAGGTCCGCTCAGTGCTCCCCTCCAATAACTACTCGCTCGCCGACATCGTCCACCTCACAACGGGTACCAGCAGCTCCCTCTTCCGGGACCTCGATCCCGACCTGAAGCGAGCCGTCGTCGCCCAGGTGACGGACTCCATCCGATACGTCTTTCTCTACGTGCTTGCTGTGGCTTCGCTTGGCTTCGTCCTCTCCCTGTTCCTCAGTGTAAGCTATACCTCGGCAATGAGCTGTCTTCTGATGTGTTGAGGGGTGATGGTTTAAGTTAACATATCCCATTTTCATCTTTAGCGCAAAAAGCTGTACTAATCCGGTGGTGGAGATTGGGAACGTATTTAAACAAGAATGATCATAACTTTCTGGTGGGGGGGTGATTGGAAGATAAATGCATGGATCAACGGGTTTGTGTAATATTCAAGATCGAGGGCATGGAGGAAAGGAACCAAAACGGACGGGAATCTGCACTGTCAGGGTGCTGCGGTCAACCAGACAGGACGGAGTATGAATTAATACGTGTAATCATCGGAGCTACAGGAGTGATTCTCACATGGTTTTTAGCCGTTGATGGCTTTTGAAAAGATGTCCTGTACAATGATGGGTACATGTGGTTCTTGAACGAGCAGAACCGTGTTGATAATATCAAGATGATCAACCACCTTCCTAAGCAAGCTGTTAAAGTCAAGTAAGGTAGTTGGGTATGCTCCACCGAGATGATGATTTTGACTGCATGATACTGACTGAGCCTTGATACACAACCACGTCCATCATCAGCCATTGATTCCTCCACTCGTCTCTCCGTTCCGAGTCCTCTCTTCCATTGCCAGGCAGATAATGCCCCTTTGTTTGCGCCTGAGTGACAGAGATCTGTCCAGTCAGGCCAAATCAGAAGATCTGACCTTCTCCTCCCTCGCCTTCTCCCTCTTCTGCAGGAACCTCGTGAGCATGGTCGACGACATGAGCGCCACGGCAATAAAGATCATAGACATAAATCCCTTGTGGTAGCGAGGGGCGTCCGTCTGCTTCCAGATCAGCAGCGGCAGCCAGGCCTGCACGGCCGAGCCCATGGCATTCATGGTGGCGACAACAAAGGCGCGCTCCTCGCTGTCGCCGCCGCACACCTCGTTCGCCCAGGCCATCAGCAACGCACCGAGCCCGTTCGGCAGCCCTCCGAGGATATAGCATGTCCACTTCCACCCGAGCGGGATGTCCCAGGCGGCGAGGCTGGCGTTGATGACGACGTTGGCCATGCCCGCCAGGATGATGGGCGGCCAGCGCGCGCCGCGCCACAGCGAGTCGGACGTCCAGCCAAAGACCAGGGCGAAGACGACCGCTAGGGCTAGGGCGATGGTCGGGAACGTGTTGACGGCCGCCACCGAGTAGCCCTCGGACTTGAGCCACAGCTGGAACCCGGGCTGGCCACCGTAGTTGCCGTTGTTGTTGTAGAGCACGTACGTCAGCGTGAGAACGTAGATGTGCCAGCTCGAGAAGATCTTCTTGACTTTGGCTTTTGTGTACGGCTGCCGGGTGGCGCGTTCCTCGAGAGCCATGCGCTCCCGCGCCAGGGCCACGTCGTCTTTGCTCAGCCACCACGCCCGCGAGTTCTCAGGCAGGTCCGGGTTGAGGAGGAAGTTTGCGATGGCGACGGGCATCGAGATGACAAAGTTGATGATGAACAGCCACTGCCAGCCCCGGAAGCCGTGCACGCCGTCGAGGTTGTACGTGGCTGTCATCAGGTAGCCCGAGAACATGGCGCCGACGAAGCTGCTGGCCTGGAAGATGCAGGACCGCTTGGCGAGCTCGTCCTTGCGGTACCAGGAGCCGAGGATGTACAGCGTGGCCGGGTTGAAGGCGGACTCGGTCATGCCGATGAAGAAGCGCAGCACGTACATGCCCGTGATGCTCTTACACGTCACCATCAGGATGGTGAGCACCGACCATGTCGCCTCGCACGCCGGGATCCAGATGGACGGCCGGACCCGCGTGATAATCAGGTTGCTCGGAATCTGCCCGATCACGTACCCGACCGTCCAGGCAGTGACGAGGTAGTTGAGCTGGTTGCTGTAGAGGCCCAGGTCCTCCTTCATGCCCGACACGAAGGCGCTGAGAACGTTGATCTGGTCGAGATACTTGATGAAGCTGCCGAGACAGGCGACCGTCAGAACGATGGCGTCCAGCTTGAAAAGGAAGCGGCGCTCCCGGGGCGACTTGTCCAAGGTATCCCAGACGTAGGACCGCCACGTCTGGTTGGCAGTCGGGTCCTTGGCCACGGTTGCATCTGACGGCCCGGTCGTCCCAGATCCTTCAGAACTTTCAGACGCAGGAACAGTCGGACCGATGCTACCTGGATGTTTTTCGTCACCCACATAAGTGGCGACGTTCTTGGTGACCGCAGCCATGGCAGAGAAGAAGAGAGTTGAGACTTGTGAATAACAAAATCAAGGTCTTGAATTGTCAAATGATTGAAAGAGGTCCAGGGTAATGATTGGGGGTTGTCTCACCTCGGATCAAAAGAACAAGAGGCCAAACACAAATAAATAGAATCCATCCCTAGCATATGAACGCCCGCACCCCCACGACGGCCAACAGTTGAGAAGAGCACCATCATTGTCGTCACATTGTGGCTAGATTCGCAATTCACTACCATAGACTTGAGCATCGACTGATGGACACGTCGGACCGGCGACCAATAATCACCATTGAAGATTGCTCCGGTTTAAAGGTGCGTGAAGTTGACCCCCTTGCAAGCCCGGGCCGAGCACACCGAGTCTAACGGAAATCAACATGAACCCTGCCTATCACGGGAACCCGACTTATACGTGCTCGTTATGGTGCCAGCTTCTTCCCTCGTCTCGTAAATCCCGTCTTGTTGGTTCCTTATCACCATATTGACCACAGTCCTCCACTTGCGGATCACGATGGGTTCTCAGGGATATGATATCGATGATGGCGAGTTCGGCTTCCCGGCGCCGATCAAGACGGTGGCAGTCATCGGAGCCGGAATCAGCGGTGTTGCATCGGCAGCCCACCTCCTCCGCCAGGGGCTCGACGTGACAGTTTTCGAGCGCTCCAGCGTGGCCGGCGGCGTGTGGCACTACGATCCTACGGTGCCAGCGGAGCCTCCGAACATGTACCCAAACGACCGGCCCTCGACACCGGCATCAGACGAAATCCAGGAGCAGAAACTCAAGTTTGTTTATCGGACCTTTGAAGAAGCCTCGCTGGCACACGCCCCGCCAGGACCTTGTTACAACGGGCTACGGAACAACGTGTCGACCCCTGTCATGCGCACGACACTGTTAGACTGGCCGGAAGGGACGCCGGACTACATCACGCACGAGCAGGTCGAGAAGTACATCCAGGATCTTGCCGTCCGCACGGGGGTACAGGACCGGGTCCACTTCCACACGCATGTCGAATCAGTCCGGAAGGAGAAGAAGAACAACAACACGCACATGGCACCTACTGGGGTCATGTGGACGATCCATACCCGGACTCTGCGAAGAGTCGCAAGCACAGAAGGGAACCCCACCTCAAACTACGAGCTCATCTCCCGCGAGTGGCACTTCGACGCCATAGTCGTCGCCAGCGGGCGGTACCACGAGCCGCGGATCCCCGACCTGCCAGGCCTCAAAGAGTGGAAGCAGCGGTTCCCCGACAACGTGC
The DNA here is from genome assembly GCA_023628425.1 of Chaetomiaceae sp. PYS4301M. Classification (NCBI taxonomy): domain Eukaryota; kingdom Fungi; phylum Ascomycota; class Sordariomycetes; order Sordariales; family Chaetomiaceae; species Chaetomiaceae sp. PYS4301M. Next base: position 157,585 of record JAMAKR010000043.1, read on the forward strand.
TCCACTCCAAACGATACCGAACACCAGACCCATTCCGAGACAAAACAGTCTTCCTCCTCGGCGGAGGCGTCTCGGCCCTCGATCTCGGCAAGGAAATCGCCAGCCTGGCCAAAGAAACCTACCAAAGCTCCAGAGGCGGCAAATATGACCTCCCAGCAAACATGTTCGCCTCCTCCTCAGGCGTGAAGCAAGTCGGTCCGATAGCGCAATTCATCCCCCCCGCCGAGGAAAACAACAGACCAGGCAGCGGCAGCATCCTCCTCACAAACGGCCAAACAATCCCCTCCATCGACGCAATCATCCTCTGCACGGGGTACATCACGAGCTACCCCTTCCTCACCACCGAACTCCAAAACCCAACCCTCACGAGAGAAAACGCAACCGACACAGTCATCATCACCGCCGACGGCTGCACCACGCACAACCTGCACAAGGACATCTTCTACATCCCGGACCCGAGCCTGGCGTTTATCGGCGTGCCGTACCACGCGTCGGCGTTCTCACTGTTTGATTTCCAGGCCAAGGTTCTGGCGCGTGTGTGGGTGGGTAAGGCAAGGCTGCCGAGTCGGTGGGGGATGCGGGGCGAGTATGAGGTAAGGAAGAAGGTTGCTGCTGCTGGCGGTGGGGGTGATGGTGGGCAGGCTTTTCATAGTCTTATGAAGAGGGATGTTGAGTATATGAGGGGGATTCAAGCCTGGATTGATCGGGATGCGGAACGGTTGGGGTGTGAGTTGATGGGGGAGATTGATGAGGGATGGGTGAAGAGTTACTTTGCGTTTTTGGAGGAGCTGAATGGGCGGCGGTGGGAGGATCCTGTTCGGGATTGAGGGTTGTTTGCCTTCGGGGGAGATGAGCAGTGAGTTGTTGAGCAAGGTCAGAGACGCGTCCTACGGTGTCTGAAATGCCGGATGATTCTCGAGACAGGGGACGGCAACCGGCCATGAGTTCATGTTAGACATGACGAGATGAGGTGACGGCGTGAGGAACCGATTTGGGGGGGATATCATCTGTGATCCCTGATTTGCATTGTCGTTGATGGTGATCAACGCCTATTCGTTACCAATATACCCTCTCATTTCAAGTCCTTCGTCCTTCGTCCGTGTGTGTGCTTGTGTGTGTGTGGATGCTTGTGTCTGTGTACATATGTCGGCATGAAGAGACTGCCGAGCTCCCGAGCTCCCGAGTTCGAGATGCACTTGATACCGGACGAAAACGGCAACAGAGACATGTTCTCGCGGGATGTCGTGCCACGTGGTATTGCGCAACAACAGGGGCACGATCGCCGTGCAAGAGACAGCCACGGATACGCTGGGTTGGTCTCGTTCCCATCTGCCGCTGAACGAGTGGCGGCGGAGTATAAGGGATGCAGCTTGAGATGTCTTGTCTACAACAATACTTCACATTCCAGCCCGAGATATGAAAAAGGCCAAGAGATGATAATAGGAGGTGATATCCTCGATTGTTATCATGATGTCTTTGATATAGCCCCCATGATTATAAGGCGCGACATAATATCTGGTGATATACCTACCCTAAATATAACTCAGTCGGAATGCCCACCCGCGTTGCAGAACGGGTCCAGCACAGAATGCTGTGACTAACTGCCTTCATTTACACAGACATGATGCTGTACTCGGCAACGCAGGTACTCTGTACCCGGGACACCTTTCGTCCGAAGTGGCTTTTGTGGTATCACGTTTCTTACCCTCCAGTCGTCTCGTTTCCGCGGCCGGTCTCCCGCTCCTGTGGTCCTAATTAGCCGACGACGACCCTAATTCAGGGGCATGCGGCCTGAGATGAGATGAGACGGTGTGACAGGAGGATGATTGGAGCCTTGTGCCATGACGAGAATACTGTCGTGTGACCGATTCGGCTGTGCCTGTCCCAGCTGTCTGCGGAGAACATCAACTCGGTGATGGCGAGCAGTTGGTCCTGCTACGCGCCAGGGGATGGCAAGGCAGAGCGGGAAATCACCGACCCAACCGATGACAAGGTGCAAAACAGATGACAACGTGGCCGAACATCGGCGTAGCTGCACGATGCGGTCTCAGGAGTCACCCGTCCATCCAGGGAGGCGGTTATTCCTACGTACTACACAGTACAGTATGGTGCCGAACAGGTTGACATGGGACGGGTTGCATCCGATAGTTAATGAGTGTAACGCTGTCTCCGTTTCCGCTCATCATGATTGACCCCTGAGGTTTGCCCTGTGAGGCTGCCAGGGGCGGAATTGGACGGGGGTTTTCGATCTGCATGAACTGTCGAGGAGTGAAAACCATCTGAATTGGTTATTTCACTGAGTTAGCATACCCTGTACATTTAATATTAACTGCCGGCAGGTTACCTCTCGCTCTCTCTCAACCAGCAAAGCTCATCCCAGCTGAGGAGAAGTGAAGTCGGAGGTTTTGGTTTGGGCCTTGGGGGGTTTCTGCCAATCGCCGAACGTCCCAGCAGCGAACAGCGCAAGGCCCCTGGCATGTCGCGTGGCTGTGGGTTCTGATGACGAGGGGGGCTTTCCTTCCCGCCCTCCGTCCGCACAGACAACAGATCAGATCGGCAGCTGTCGTGGATGCAAGTGAAGTGCAACTCCATCCCGCGCATCATCTGTGTATCATAGGCATGCCGCGATATCCGATAACACGTCCGCCAATGCCATGCCGGATTGACCATCCTTGATAAGGCAGTGAGTGGTTGATTGCCAGCCCAGATTGTGAGATCCAAGGACGGTATCCAAGGACGGTCAAGCCGTCGGGGCCACGGATGACGGAGCAGCGAGGATCGTTTGGTTCGGTTCGGCAGCGAATGTCTGTGGTTTAACCAGTGGGGCCCGCGATAACAGGCGATATCCTTTTCGCGCCTGCGCCGCATCGATTCAGCCAACAAGATTGCCCTGGGCTGTTGGAGAAATCAGGTTTTCTCCTTTTGGACGCTTTGTTGGAGCCAGGCGTGCCAGGCTCACCAGGGCAGTTTCCGATTCGGCTCCGCGCGATTCGAGATTGATGAGCTGAGGACCGAATTTCTCGGAAACGACACCTTGCAGGGGACTTCCCGGACGGTTGAGCCACTGACAGCCAAAACTGGGAACGACCCGCGGTCCATATCCGTATGTAAGGTACCTTATTCGGTATTTACAGAATAACGTTGCCTGCCCTGGTTGTTAACGTTATTGGATTCCGTGCTGTGGTACCGGCGTTCGGAATCCCCATCCCAGAACAAATGGGAGAGCAAGACACGAAACCAGAAGCTGATACGCAGCCGTGGTGCTCGCAGTCGGTCAAGGCAGGAGAGAAGCGGGAAAAGAGGACCGAAGTGAACCGAGGAGGGTGTGCAGAGACGGTCAGGCGGCCCACCCACAGTGCCAGTTTGAGTGTGTGAACTGATGGGTGGGTTGGCCAGCTGAGCTGCCTGAGCAGGTGCGCCGCAGCGACAAGGTCCAGTGATGGATTGTGGAAGGAGCGGGTGTGCCCGAGAGCGTGCCCCGCCATGCCACTCGGTCAGCCTGTGGCAGCCATTGGCGTGACCCGGTAACTTTCAACGTGAACGTTTTTAACTCAACCTGGAAGTTACTCCGTAGCGTGAGATGACCAGGATGCCAACCAAAAAGCGAAAGATCCAGGCTGCCAGGCTGCCAGACCCACGCCCGTTTGGCAAAAGCCATTTCCCGGCTTGGCCCACCGAACTTGCTTGGCACAGACAGGAGCAGCAGAGAGCATGGACAGGCTCGACAGGACAGGGGGGCCTTTCCATGCCCATTTTTTTTCATGTGCAGATTTGATGACGGTACCCACTGGGGCCACTGCCCAAACTGGAACTCATCTCTCTGATCTCTGATCTCTGATCTGATCTCTGACAAGTGTTGTTTTGTTTTGTTTTTGGATGGATCTCTCTGGAAACAACATTATTATTATTATATTCCTATTTCTTGCTCCCGGGTTTCCCTCTTGAACTTCTCCGATCCCTGCGCTCCTTCGTTGCACTTGTCAGGCTCGTCGCAAGTCGCCCGTGCCCTTGGTCGGCACTGCCAACACAGGCCTAACTTAACGTTAGTTAGCGCTGGCCGAGATCCTCGATATTCCCTTTTTCGACCGCTGAGATCCACTAGCTGTCGCCAGAACGGTAGAACCCCCAGGAGACGCAGGCGGGTCCTCGAACGTGTCCTTGTCCCGGTGGCGACTGCAGAGTGCAGCGCGCAGACTAGACTGGCGACTGGGCCCTTCCAGGTGGTGGTCGCTGGGAAAGCAGCAGCCGTGTGTCTGTCCATGCCGCCGAGACACCGTGCAACGCCGGTCCCCCATCACACGTCCCTCCCTCCACCATGGCGGTGAGGTACAACGCCCTTGACCAGGCCGACGACGACGGCAACCACGTTGGGTCACCGGACCCCTTCCCCTTCCCCCCAGACTCTGCATCGCCCCTCTCGCCCCTGTCCGAGGCCACGGCCACCACGACCGCCATGGCCTCACCTGCTGCGTCGTCGTCCTCGCCGCTGCCGTTCGTGACCCTGGCCGACCAGACCTTCACACCGCTGTCCCTCGAGACCAGCGACTTCTATCCGACCCCCGATAAGGATAAGGATAAGGATTTGGGCATCGACGAGGCGGTCGAAGTCAGGAAGTCGCCTTCTGTCCTCGAGGCCGATCGGTTGCTGGGCTCGTCTAGAAGCATGGAACACTTGAGGCGGAACGGGAACCTGAGCCGCACCAGCAGCAACAGCACGGCCCCTGCCGCGTCTCCGGGCGGCCTTACGATTGTCAGCGCCATGGTCGAGTCTTTTGAGGCGCTGCAGGCCGCAACGACGACATCCACACTGGGATACGAGCTGCTCCGCTCCAAAAGTGCCAGCCAGCGCTCTGCGGGTCTCGTGTCACCTCCAGAAACACTTTCGCCCGCGCCGTCCTTCTCGCGATCCCCGTCACCATCCCCGACTGCAAGGGCGCCGGGTCCGGACGCAGTTTGGACAGCAGATAGTCTTGGCGCTGCAGTGCAAACGACACCACCCGTTGCGGCCCAAGCTGGAGACACCACTGCGCCGCTGACCGCTGCTGCTGCTGCTGCAACGTCGAATCCTGATCCGTCGACGCCAATTTCGAATGCCTCGCAGGCAGAAACCGCCCCCACGGCCGCAGCCCCTTTTTCGTCCGGACCCGATCTCCCTTCCTCCACCGCCGTCGCCGCAACCCCCGTGGTCCGACCAACACCCACGGCGAGCCAATCGCAGCGGACCCGCGCCATCTCCAATCCGACCCAACCGCCGATTCTTCGCACCTCGTCGTCCGCGAGCCTGTCGCTCAGCCAGCCGGTCCCCGACGTGAACAAGCTGTCGCAGGCCGGAAACTTCCTCGGCAACATCGCCGCGCTCGAGGCCACAGCTGAGCGTCTCTCCATGACGAGCAGCATCGAGGAGGCCATCCGAGAGGAACACAACGAACTGAAACGCACCGAAAGCCGGCGGTCGTCCATTTTACGGGCCAGGGCTGCATCAGCGGCATCGGAAACCGGGTCGGCTTGGGGCCAATCCCAGCTGTCGGTCGCGAGCAGGCAAAATTCCATCTTGGGGATCAACACCGCCGCGAGATTGGGGGGCTACTCGCCAGGAGGTTTTGTCATGAGCCCGCATCATTCCTTGTCGGCTGCCTCGGGCCGTCTCCGCTCGGGGAGCAAGGCGAGCTCCATCGGAATGCCCTCGCACATTGCAGAGAAAGTGGACGCGACCGGGCCCTTGGGCGACGCCGAACACGCGCAGGAATTTCGATTCCTCCCACGCCATGGGCCCGGCAAGGCTTCAACAAGGAGTGTCGCGAGCAAGATGTCACTGGCGCAGATTGCCGAGCTGGAGCAGCCGATTGCGCTGGATCAGGAGGCGTTTGAGGCGGCGGACCGCGCTGCCGAGGCTGGCGAGACCCCGGATGAGGACATTATTCGGTCCCACGCCCATCAGTTCATTGAGGCCGAGTTCGCCGATGACACCGGCGCTCTGCAGCCGATGCTGGACCACGGCTTACCCTCGCCCCGGCTGCAGATTCACCAGGCGGACGGGTACCAGCCGTATAGGGCGTATGCTGGCGAGGATGACAGACCGACAACGTCAGCGTCCCACACGACGTTTGACCAGGCGCAGGCGGCTTTTGGCGACTTTGATGGCGTTCACTGCGACCCGGATGCCGGTGACCTTGCCTCCCTTGCTGAACCGCCGCGCCACGAAGCGCCGCCGGCACCCCGGCCTCGGGCTACTCTGAGCCCCCGGCCCACCACATACTTCGACCCAACGACAGGGCAGCAAATGCTGTTTTACCCTGCACCTGTACCGGCTATGCTTAACTTGCCGCCAAAGTTGTCTAAGAAGTCCAAGGCCGCAGTTAGGAACACGCTTCCATTTCAGATTGCCAACCCCTCGCCAAACGCACCCCGTGCGTCCCAGGCGTGGCTACTTGATCCGATCGAAGGTCTGCGTACGAATAACGATGATGCCCCCTTCATGTCGGACTTTATCGGGGAGGGCAGCACAGGCACGGACCCGACCGCGCAGATCTCTGGAAATGGGGGTGAGACATCATCAATCCGCCCGGCGCATGCCAGACAATCATCAGAGGCTAGCACGATCCACCCGCCTCCCCAGCAACGCGAAATACGCCGTCCGCAGCGTCTGACCGACCCTGATAACCGCAAGTCGCGTCTCACTGCAATTGACGGCCTCCCACCGCAGCTGCGGGCTAGCGTGTTCTTCGACCTGCCTACCGAGTCGCCTAAGTTGCAGCTCAAGGACGGCTCCGCTATGAGCACCCTGGATAGTCTCCTCGACGCGTCAGCCGCGGCGCCGGTCAGCGCGTTTACCGACCATGTCTTTGCCGGAAAGCTGGGTGCTGAGGTCTACGGGCCGGAGAAGAAGAGGAAGGGGAAGAAGGCTGCCGCCGCCGCTGCCGCCGCCGCGGCCGCTGCTGCTCAGGCTGTGGCTGCCGCTGAGGCAGAAGAGAAGACCAAACGCAAGACGCTCGTCAAGAGAAACTCGAGTGGCAACCTGCTCGAGCCGAGTACCGAGAACAAGCCGAAGCGAAACGTGCTTGTCAAGAGAAACTCTAGCGGCAACTTGCTTGTTCCTCAGCCAGACAAGAAGCGGGCAAGCCGTTTCACCTTGTTCGGTCAGAAACACGCAGATGACGAGACAGACAACGAAGATGACAGCGACAGGGACCGCCCTGACTCTCGGTCCCGCGGAAACGCATCTCCGAATCAGCTGGCCCCAGAGGAAGACGAAGAAGAAGAGACAGACGAGGAAAGCGAGGAGGAAGCGCAGCTCTATCAAGGCGCGCCCACCACGCTGCTCGCCGAACTGCAGCTGCGGAAACAGCAAAACAAGCTACGGACTCGCCCACTCCAGCTCCCTGATGGCATGATGCGCAGCACCCTTCTGGAGCTCGACGCGGTCGCCGAGGTGGAGCGCAGGGCCCGGCACGGAAAGCACGTCACGCTCGCGTGGCAAGACCCCGCTGCAGCCCCGCGGCAAGAGGACGAAGACGATGATGAGGTGCCGCTCGGCATGCTCTACGCGGCCAAGGCCACCGGAGGCGCCAACCGGACAACCATGGACATCAGCGCGCTCATGAGCGAGGTGCACCGGCCGCTGGGCCTGATGGAGCGCCGCGAGATGGAGGAGAACGAGCCGCTCAGCCGCCGCCGCGACAGGCTACAGGGCAGGGTCAACCAGAATCTCCCGACGTCGCTGACCGAGCTCCAAAAGCGTATGAGCCATATGCCCGGCAGCGGCGCCCTCGGTATGGGCGTACGAACGCAATCCCGCCTCGCGCTCCCCCTCCCTGCTGCAGGCGGTTCCCGCGCCGGGTCCATGCTCGGCTCCCGCCCAGGATCCGCGGCAGGAAACGGCGCCGAAGACAGCGAACCCGAAATCGAAGGCGAGACCCTCGCGGCGCGCAGGGCCCGACTCGCCGCGGAGAACCCGCTCCCGCGCGCCCGCCCTGTCAGCGGCGCGTTCTCTGCAGAACTCCTCCGCGAATTCAAGCCCGAGGACGGCGAGGACGAAGCGGCAAGCAAAACCAACCCCTCCACAGCTCCCGACACCACCGAAACCCCCGTCCCAGAAGAGGAAGAATCCCTCGGCCAGCGCCGCCGCCGTCTCCAACGCGAGCGGGAGGCGCGCGAACGCGAGATGGCCTTCAGCTCCCTCACGCGCGCCGCCACGCCCCTCGGCGTCAACCCCAACGCCAACCACCCCGTCCGCCCGGGCCCAACACCGCTCATCCCGCCCCCCATGCCTATGGGACTGGCGGACGTGCTGGGCGTACACCCCTCGGGCAGCCACCACCACCCCGGCATGATGATGGACCCGCGCGAACAGGCGCGTCTGCGCCGCGAGGCCGAGGCCGTCCGCCAGCAGCGGGACATGGAGTTCAAGCTGGCTGCGATGCGCGCGCAGATGCCGACAAGTCTGACCGCGCCCAGCGTTGGGGGGAGGCAGGGCGGGTATATGGCGGGGAGGTTTAATGACGGGCTTGGCGGGTCGCAGGTTGCCAGTGGGTTGGCGTATGGGAATGGCGCTGGATTGGTGCCGGGGGGGTTGTTGCAGCCGCCGATGATGCAACAGCAGCAGAGGGCGAATACGCTGCTTGGTGCGCAGGGTGTGGGCGGGTTGGGGCAGGGACAGGGTGGGTATGGCGGGTCGACGCCGAATTTGGGGGTGTATGGCGCTGCTGGCATGCCGATGCAGATGCCGATGCAGATGCAGATGCCTGGGTATGGCATGCCGATGCAGATGCAGATGCAGATGGGCGGGCAGGGCCATATTGATATGGTGGAGAGGTGGAGACAGGGGGTTATGCCTTGAAGAGTCAGGGGAAGGGGATACTGAGGAGGAGAAGTAGTGTTTGTGTGTGTACGAGGTTGGGTAAAGGGAGCTTTTGTGACATGGCATACATAGCATAGCGTTGCGGTGAGGGTCTCTTTTGTATAATACAGTGGTAGACTTTGAGGTGTAGGTGTACGGTATTGCACACAGCTGGTTTCCGTTGGTCTTCTTGGGCCGTGGAGGGTTGGCGGTGCAAGAAGATGAAATACGAGTTTGAACTTGATCTTGCTTGTTGCCTCTGTTGTTTTGTTGACTTGCTCCCTTGCGTTATCGATGAGTCTGTGATGGCTAGCGGGATCTTCCTGTCCTCTCCCTCCCTGGATCTAAAGGAGGGAGGTGGAAAGTTGAAGTCAGGGTTGGGGTTATCCGTCTGAACTGCTTGTTCCCATTGCGGCTTGGATCGGCACTGGGGTCAGTTGACTCGCGGCAGGCAACAGGACCGCATCTTCCCTCCAACTTCCGCTTGACATCGATTCACATCGCCATCCGAAGTTCCGAACACCACCGACGGCGGCGCCAACGCCTCGTCATCAACGATTTCCACCGTCCGATGGCGACGCAAATGCAGAGATACGATTGCTCTTGACGATAAACCGCACACATTTTACGGTCGGTATACACCAGACTCGCCTGCCAAGATGAACCGGTCGACCTCGTCGTCGGGTTTGCTCCCACTACCTGGCGCGCCCTCCTCGTCGTGGGCTGGCTATCGCGCGCGCGCGTCGAATATTTTTCGGGGTGTGGAGGGGAGGGTAATTGTGGCGTTTTGGTTGTTTGGTGCGTTTGTTTTCGGTTATTGTTGTTGGTGATGTGCTGGTGTCTTGCTTGTCTGCGCCGTTTCGTCACTCTGCTTGTCTGCGTCAACTTGTCCCGTCGCACATCCCCCAAGAGCAATGCTATCCATGACTTTTTGCCTGCCTGCCTCCCCTTCCCGCTTCTTTCCACGCACACAACCCCATCGTCATCTCACCGAGATACATCTAATTAATAACAATGTAACCACAGGCCTAATAAACAACATCCTCTACGTCCTCCTCCTCTCAGCCGCCCAAGACCTGGTCGGCGCGCAAACACCCAAGGGCCTCGTCCTCCTCGCCGACGTGCTCCCGTCCTTCCTGACCAAGCTCTGCGCGCCCTACTTCATCCACCACGTGCCCTACCCGCTGCGCGTCGCGGGCTTTGTCGCGCTGTCCGTCGCCGGCATGCTGCTGGTCGCGTCGGCGCCTGTGGACGGGTCCGTCGCTGTCAAGCTGTTTGGTGTCGTGCTTGCGAGCTTGAGCTCGGGGGCTGGGGAGTTGAGTTTTCTGGGGCTGACGCATTATTATGGGAGGGGGAGCTTGGCCGCTTGGGGGAGCGGGACTGGAGGGGCTGGATTGGTTGGTGCGGGGTTGTACGTGATGTTGACTGGGTGGGTTGGGCTGGGGGTGAGGGGGAGCTTGCTTGTGGGCGCGGTGCTGCCCGGGGTGATGGTTGTTGCGTTTTGGGGGGTGTTGCCGAGGGCGAGGTTGGAGGGTGCGAAGGGGTATGAGCCGGTTGGTGAGGAGGAGGCGGTTGTGGGGGGAAGAGATGAGGGCGGGGAGGATGAGTTCGAGGATGTACCGGCCGGCATGGCGTCGGCAGGGCTGCTTGCGCCTGGCCCCTCGGTGGCCGCGACGGCGTTCACGCATCATGGCAGTGCTGCGAAGGCGTCATTCTGGGCCAAGCTGCGCCGCGCGCGGGCGCTCTTCCTCCCGTACATGCTGCCACTGTTGCTGGTGTATGTCGCCGAGTACACCATCAACCAAGGCGTAGCGCCGACATTGCTGTTCCCGCTCGAGCAGTCGCCCTTCTCCGAGTTCAGGTCGTTTTACCCCTTCTACGGTTTCCTCTACCAGCTCGGCGTCTTCATCTCGCGCTCGTCGACGCCCTTCCTCCGGATCCACCATCTCTACTTCCCGTCGTTTCTGCAGGTCGCCAACCTCGTCCTGCTGACGCTGCACGCGGTGCTCAACTTTATCCCGTCTGTCTACCTCGTGTTCGTCATCGTCTTCTGGGAGGGCCTGCTCGGCGGGGCCGTCTACGTCAACACCTTTGCCGAGATTATGGAGAACGTGCCGGTCGAGGACCGCGAGTTCAGCCTCGGCGCCACGTCGGTCAGCGACAGTGGCGGCATCTGCATTGCCGGGTTCTTGGGGATGGCCGTGGAGGTGTGGTTGTGCGGGTGGCAGGTCCGCCACGGGCGAGATTACTGCCGCCGGATCGAGACAGGCTGAGGTATGCGTGAGAGCAACCGCTGCGAGAAAGCCAGCTGTCAATTTCCGTCGCGAGTCAGCGGCAAAGCCCCCCACATATGGGTGCCGGGAACTGCCACCTCATCTCATCTCATCTCATCTCATCTCATCGGAGCCTGCAGACGCAATCCAGCCGAGATGAGTGCGCTCCTTCTGTTACCCATGGGCCACGACTCTGGCCATGGGTGCAAAGCTCGTGGGCAGGAGGAGGCGCCAAGAAGTTCGCATCCTGGTTACCCAATCGGGGGGGCATTGCGAACGTGATCCACGCCAGTGGTTTGGCACCAGGACACTCTTCACCCCCTTCCCCGGCATACACGATCGGAAAGTTAGAGAGGGGGCCAGGAATACCGACGGGCCTAAGGACCACGATGGCTGGTGCGCAAGGCGGAAGCCACACTCGCACAGTGACAACACCAGGATGAGAATCACCAGGCCTCTGAAGCTGGCCAAGACGCTCAATATGAGCGGGAAGTCAAAACACTTTCCAAGCAAGCAATTTTGAGTCAAGTCTTTGATGCAATCTTGTTTCAGTATTCCATACATGCCCAATCCCAGATTACTAACTCCCTCGCAAACCTCTGCCAACGCCCAACGCCATGGTATGTACATGCATGCAGCCCCTTCTCAAAGGGGGGAAATTGCCCAGCCAACCTGATCCAAAACGCCAAAACAGAAAATATGCACCTCTCCGCCTGCATCAGAACAGCTCACACACGGGCTCCTTAACCTTACACCCAAACGCCTCCCTAAACGCCCTCGAGTTCTGCGTCGCAGCCTTAATCCTTACAGCGCTCGGCGCGTGCTCATCACCCAACAAAAGCGCCATCCTCTCCCTCGACGGCGAATCACACCACATATTCGCATACGCCACAAAAAACAACTGCTCCGACGTAAACTTCTCCAGCCCAGGCAGCTTCTGATCCCAGCTCTCAGGCATGGCCTTGCGCTCCTCAACCCACGCATCATACGCGGCGCGCAGCCCGCCCGCGTCCGACAGGTTCTCGCCCAGCGTGCGCTCCCCGTCGACGGCCTGCCTGCCGCTGGGCGTGTCGACCTCGAACGAGCCGAACTGGTCCACGAAGCACTGTGCGCGCGCCGTGAAGCCGGAGATGGTGGTGTTGTCCCACCAGGCCTCGCGCTCGGCGTCCTCGCTCCACGTGCGGCCGTTGTTGTCGAAGCCGTGCGTGATTTCGTGGCCGATCACGCTGCCCAGCCCGCCGTAGAGCGCGTAATTGGGTAGGTGGGGGTGGAAGATGGTTAGCTGGGAGATGCCGGCGGGGATGGTGATGCTGTTGGTCCAGGGGCTGTAGAAGGCGTTGACGACCGTGATGTCGTCCATGGCGTTGCGGGAGGGGGGGTTGGCGACTTCGGCGAAGGATTTTTGGGTTTTGAGGCGGCGGGATGAGAGGATGTTGGGGAAGTGTTGGGTTGTGATGTTGATGGTGGCGTAGTAGGCGCCGACTGACTCGGCGGAGCGCAGGTCGGGGTTGGATTTGGGGTAGCCGATGTTTTGGATCATGTTGTCGGCTTTTTTGATGGCGCGTTGTTTGGAGTCGGCGCTCATCCAGTCGAGCTGGGAGAGGCGCTTCTTGAACTGCGCTCGGATGTTGGTCGTCATCTTGTCGGCTGCTTGGAGGGTTAGGTCCGGGTACGTGGCCGACACGTAGTAGTAGTCGAGGATGTGCCGCAGCATGCTGTCGGCCGCCCCCGTGCACACCTGCCAGCGCTCAAACTGCGGCTCGATTCCCAGGAGCTTCCAGAGGTCGGGCGCCTCGACCGAGTCGGCCAGCGAGGCGACCGTCTTCCACAGGATGTACCCCTGCACGGCGGCCCTGGAGTGGTTCGTCAGGAGCTCCGAAAACTGCGGCCAGAAGGTCGGCTCGTCCAGGAGAAAGCGTGATGGGGTCTTGCCGGCTGGGGTGAGCGCGGTAATCAGCGTGTCGAAGCCGAACACGGGCGCAGCCTTGCTGATCTCGGTGAGGGTGACGTTTTTGATGGAGCCCTGTGTACCGTCTCAAGTCAGACTTGGCTTTTCCCCTTGGTATTGGCAGAAGAGCACTTACATATCCGTCATCATTCCTGTCCATGGCTTCCTGGGCGTATGGGATGATCAGGTTGGCCACGTCCAACTCGAACGCAGCCACGGCACTTCCGAGCCTGGAGGCTGTGTTGTCGTCGAGTCCGGGGTAGACGAGGAAGAGGGCCTGGGCGATCACTTTTGGATACACTGCCATGACGTCCGGGTCCAAGTACGCTGACAGGTTGTTGTTCTGCACCATCATCGCTGGAGCCGTGAAGCAGATCCGGTTGGTTTTCTGTGGAATTTCAGAGGCCATATTAGTGAACCACCTCAGTTGGAGGCACGGGGAGGGAGGGAGAAGGTCGAAACGCACCGAGTCCAAGAAATCAGGCATGACCGGCTCCTGGTTGCAGTAGCTATGAAACGCCGGGATCCCCAGCTCCTCCACCAGCAGCGACGCCCTCTGTAAGCCAGCCAAGTCGGCCTGGCCAACCGCTCTCCTCAGATCGGTGGGCGAGACGGGCCAAGTCTTGTTGATGGAGACGATCAGTTCGGACAGGGGCTCGACGCCCAGTGCGGCCAACGCATCGGTGTCCATGCAGGACTGGTAGGCAGTCCGCAGCATGTCAAAGTTGTTCTCCTCCGTGTTGCTGCGGGCTGTGAGGAAGGTGGACTTGACGCCAGCGGCGGCGGCGTGGTCGGGGCTCTCGAGGATCTTGCGCAGGATGTTGGCGGTGCGCTTGCCCATGTCGCCCATGGCACCGCCGTTCTCGCCGTAGTGCTCTGGGGCGCCATAGCAGACCACTGGTGACTGTGAGTTAGCCTTGGCTCTTGCCTAGGTAACTATTGATTCCAGAGTTCAAAGTTGGGCTGCTTGGGTAAAGTGGTGCTCACTCTGGTCAAAGTCGGCGCATGCGTCGATCTGGGCCCAGTTCGGGTGCAGCCCTTTGAGGATGTTGGACGCCGCGTGAATGCATGCTGGTGTTGTGCACACCGGCTGGCTTTGCCACTGGCCCATTTTTGGCAGTGTAAGAAGAAAAAAGGAAGACGAAAAGAAAAAGAAAGAAAAACAGTTAACAGAAAATCACACACAAGACAAAACAAATCAGGCAAAGAATTTGTCTTCCTCAACTCTCATGTCGGCATCAGATGGGTGGTGCATCGCCATCTCTTATTCATCTCTCCCCCCCACAGCCCCGACCGCCCCGTTGGGATAATGGCCGTCTCAAAAAAGTAAACAAGATGCTCCAAGCCGCTAAGTCCACTGCCAAGCTCAGGCGTGAGCATCCCGACAGGAGGGACTGGCCCCGGCAAGGGGACGTGTTACCGCTCAGCCCCCCTTCCAAGCCAAACAGCCATTAACATTCAAGTTAGCGTGTGTTCTGTCAGCTGTCAGGGGGTATTGAGTGGGTGCAAAGTGCGAAGTGTGAGGGGCTCAGCCCAGTGCCTGTCCTAATAATAATCGACTGGGCGTCGAAGTCCACGAGGGAAGGGGCTTGGGTCTTGGCTGGGCCAAGAAGAGCGAAGAGGCTGAATATCAAAAGCCTTCAAATACTGGTCACCGGTGCGGTGTGGTCAAGTGGCATTTACTGGCTTTGGAGTCAGTTGCGATGGCCTCCTCGTGTTGTGTGGGAACTGGGAACAAGGTGCTGTGCTGGCATCATGTCAATGATTCAGGCCAGGCCAAGTGTCTGTGGGTGTCTTAGGCAAACATTGTCTCACTCACTTCTGTCACTTGCGGATGCCGTCTTGGTGTGGCGTGTAAATCATCCACTTCGCTTGGTTTGCTGCTTAATTAATTACACAAATAACCAGAGCACGGGGGCAGCCAGACTGTCGCTCCGATACCACTGCCTCGAGCCATGGCCAAGCGGACA
The DNA here is from genome assembly GCA_023628425.1 of Chaetomiaceae sp. PYS4301M. NCBI lineage: Eukaryota > Fungi > Ascomycota > Sordariomycetes > Sordariales > Chaetomiaceae > Chaetomiaceae sp. PYS4301M. The sequence goes on from JAMAKR010000043.1 coordinate 172,612, forward strand.
GTCCAACAGCCGAACCAACACACTCGCTACGACATTGCGCCAAGGGATCACCATGCCGAGAGCACCGGCCATCATGTCGCAGCGGACTAGCACCTCCCAGCAAAACCCCAGATACTTGGCCAGCTCCTCCTTGTTGTCAGGGTGGAACGGGTCGTGCGGGACTATCAGCCTCCCCCGTGGCGCGTACTCTGCCAGTTGCATGATGTACAAGACGAGCTCCATCGGCAGGCCCAAGCTGCACAGCATCTGCCGGACCTGGAGGACGTCGGCGGGCACGAGCTTATTCTGTACCACTTCAACCAAGACGCTCCGTGAATCACAGCGGAGGAATTCCTCAAACGACAGGACACCGTAGGGATAGACAATATTTCGGGTTGTGTCCCGGAAGTCAGACCCACCGCTGACGAACTGGCCGTCGGCGATGCCGAAGAACTGTCGGTGCGGGTGCGCGACGACGTCGGACGTTATGCCCGACATGGTGCACTGCTTGAGCATGTACTGGTAGATGCGCATTCGGCGGTAGTCTCTGTCGTCGGTCCGTCCTGATGCTGGGTCCCATGTCTCGGGAAAGCAGTAGATGAGGTTGAGGCAGATGTACGGGAGCAGGGCGGTGGTGCAGAGCGTATCCCAACCGGCATCGCAAGGCTGTTTGGCAGTTTCGGTCAGCCATAGCATAGCGACAACAAGGGAACCCTTCTCTTACATACAGCGCGGTAGCATCGTCCCATATTCCACCAGGTTTGCAAGTCCACGTAAGGAAAAGCGCACACACGAAAGATGACGTCCATGTAGCCATGCAGCAGCAGCGTCTTGACCAGTTCGAGATTGAAAAAGGCCTCTCTGTTCACCAGGGAGAAGTCGTTACAGAGGTTCGGCTCATGACGCCGGTAGAAAGCCGCCGCTCTTCTCTCCTTGTCTGGGATCGGGTTCTGGTTCCGGATCTGGGACTCCAACTCGGCTCTCTCTTCGTGCATCAGGTCATTGCGGCAGTGGAGCGCACCTCGCCCAAGTTGGTCCTCCAGGAACCGACTGGCACGCCATCGGCGGACGGTAGGCGTGATCTTCCTCACGGTGGCGTCGTCAAGGATCACCTCGTTGGGGTGCGGCGGGTCATAGTGTTCGGGATATTGGCGGCGGCTGGTCCATGAGTGCTCGCGGATGTTGCGGACGACGGCCTCGACAAAGTAGTCGAGTTTCTTGCTTTGGTCGTATTTGAAGCGCAGGTGGAGATCTCCGTTCCCGGGATGCTTGGCCTCGGACCAGAGCAGGTTCGAGGCCAGGACGTTCCAGGGGATTTTGGAGGTTTGGTGAGCCATGATAGTTTATCTCGAGTCCGCGAACGCCGTCTCTCTCTCTCCTCTGTTCGGATGGGTAATTAGGCAGCAGAAGTAGCCCCGCACGCAGCATGTTTAAAAGCATGAATGAAGAGACAGACTGGGGCGACTTAACCCGAAAGGGCAACCATCGCTTGAGAGCACCTACATCCAGCCCCTACAAGCGATGCTGCTCAGCGAATGTTTGCGATTTACCATCTTTAGAGCCGTGCACGGTAGGTGTCTCAGAAGATCACAGATGGTTTTGTGACCTGTGCAAACAAGTCGCGGTGTTGGCCTGGCCCCATGTAATTTCAGCCCGCTCTCTGAATTAGTTAAATCATGTTTCCTCCAGTTCAAGCTTGATATTTTGCACCATATTAATTACCGTCTTTGATATGTTCAGTAAATTATTATACCATACACAAAACCCCACGCGCAATATGACTCCCCCAGACTCCGAATTCAAATGCTGTATCCTCCACCACATGGCCCGGAATGGGTATGCGCATGCCCATGAACACCCTGGCTCCTCTTCATCATCTGCGCCCTGTCGGCATCCCACCTGCGCGTCTTGGCCTGGACGGCCGGCAGGCCATCAAAGCTGGTCGCATACCGGGCCACCGAGTCGGCAATGGCCTTGGTGTTGAGCAGGAACGCGTCCACGGCCAGGTTGTCGATGGTGTCGCCCTTCTTGTGGTAGTTCACGTCGTAGGCCACTCCGGCCTCGCCGCCAAACAGCTTGGCCTCCTCCTCGGTCTTGAGCTCCTCGGCGCCGGTGAACAGGCCGCCCGAGGGGATGCCGTTCTCGATGAAGGCGGCGTAGTCGGAGCGGCCGCTGAACTCGGTCGGGACCGAGGCGGTCTTGTGCGAGGCGTAGAAGGACTCAAAGTCCTTCTCGATGACGTCGGATCCCGCGGGCCCAGTCAGGTTGAAGGCGGACCCGTCGCCGTCATAGATGGCGTAGACGTAGTTGGGGCTGGCAATCATGTCGAAGTTGAGGTAGGCGCGGACCTTGGCGAGCTCCGTCTCGGAGCCGTTGATCGAGTTCATGTAGAAGTAGGAGCCGAGCAGGCCAAACTCCTCGGCGCTCCAGAAGGCGAAGCGGACGGCGTTCTTGACGCGGAACTTGGTGAGCGCCTTGGCGACGTTGAGGATGCCGATGATGCCGGAGCCATCGTCGCTGTGATTGTCGAGGTTAGGGCAATGTTCGTCAAACAGGCAGAGGCAAGAAAATCAAGAAGGGGAGTGCTCACTTGATACCCGGACCGGCAGACACCGAGTCGGAGTGGCCGCCCAGAATCAAGACGTTGTCGTGGTCGCCCTCCTTGGTCTCGGCAATGACGTTGTAGCTCACACGCTCCTCGACGAGAGCCTCGACCTTGAAGGTGGCCGTCACGGCACCCTGGGCGAGCTTGTCTAGCAGCACCTTGCCATCCTCCTGGCTGATGCCGATGACGGGGGCGTACTCCAGGAACGGAGCTCCGAGGGTGCCCGAGAGCTCGCCGGGAACGTTGTTGTAGATGACGGCTGCCACGGCGCCGGCTGCCTTGGCGTTCAGCGACTTTTGGCTAAAGGGACAGGTGCCGCGCGAGATCAGGGCAATGTTGCCGGACACGGTGGCCGGGTAGTCGGCAGCGTCGCAGCCCAGGTTCGCGACGGCGACGACGGGCGCGGTGCCCTCGCCGCCGGGGGTGTAGGTCATGACCTCGGCGGAGATGTCCGCGTTGTCGACGGAGAGCGAGGCAGTGCCTTCCGAGTAGATCTCCTTGAAGGGCTGCTTGACCACGTCGTAGTACTTGAGGGCGGTCAGGGAGTCGTAGAGGTAGTCGACGGTGGCGTTGTGGCCGGCGCCGCCAAAGGCACGGTTGCCGCCGTGGGCGGTGGCAATGTCCTGGAGCTTTTGGGCGCCCGCAAGGAGGTCCTTGGTCTTGATGAGAGACTGCAGCTTCTCCGACGTGACGAGGGTCTTGGGGCAGGGCTTGGGCTTGCCGTGCCCACCGCCACCGTGGTTTCCACCACCCGGTCCGTCATGTCCGCCGGGTCCCCCGGGACCGCCATGTCCGCCCGGCCCATCGTGACCAGGACCGCCACCGGCAATGGCCAGAGCCGGGAGGGCGAGAGCGAGGAGGGAAGCGGTGATGGTCTTCATGATGAATCAACAATCAATTGGAGGGGAGCGTCGAGAAGAACGGAACCACACACCTCCAGTCCCAGATGACACGGGGAAGGGAGTGCAATATGTATTCCTCGCCGAGTCCCCTGTTCCCCTGTTCCCCTGTTCCCCTGTTCCCATGTTCCCATGTTCCCATGTCAGCTATGAGCTACCCCTCCCCTGCCCGCTCCCGTCCACAGCTTGGATGGTCCCTCGGACAGCAACCTCCGCACGCGTGCGCAGCTCCAATCGGCATGCCGATCGCGTTCAATGTTGTGCAACATGAACCCTGCAGGCTGCGACCTACTATCGAGCTTCTGGAAACGAGATAAACAAGTGTTGCCGCACGCCATTCGGCAAGCCGATGCCACGATCCCGCGTCTCGGCACGCATCACCGCGACTCCCGTTGCGGCAGCTGTGGGAATTCTTCTCATGGTCCGTCGGCCGGGACAAACCTTGCAGCTGCCATGTCCAGACCAAAAACAAGCCGAGAGCAGGGCCAAGATCTGGCCAAGAACTGGCCAAAAACTGGCCAAAAACTGGCCAAAAACTGGCCAAAAACTGGCCAAAAACAGGTCGGCAGAGCTCCTGCCTGCCGTGGTACGCCGCTAGATCCGCAACGGCAGGTCCCCCCAACGGTGCCTGTCTTGGCCTGCAGTTCCATTTCCCCAGGTGGGGTCTGGCCAATCACCTTGCCGTGCTTTCCCTCCAGCGGGCCACGCAGAGAGCTGCCGGAGCTAAGATAACTCAATTTGCGCCTTCCGTGAAGGTGATAGACGACCCCGCCTGAGATTGCGACTTCGATTGCGATTGCGGTTGTGAGAGCACCGCGGCATGCGCACCTGCTCGTCTTGGAGCAGAGCCCGGCTGGGCAACATTGGCGCGGCCATTTTAGCTTTCTGGTTCGGTGAGCGCACACGGTCAAGTCTGGCTGCACTGGACCTCTCCGTCCACGCATGTCACTAACACAAACACTGGCATGAGATTCCTCTTGTGCCATCCACGATCCAGACTACTTTGTTCGGGACATGTCAAGACCGGATTAATTGTGTAACGATACGGATTCCAACTCCCCGGTTTCTGGGAACGAGAATGAAACTATCACACATGGTGCACTCATCCGAAGGGACATGTTGGACTGGCCCCAGAGGACGAGCCGTGACCGTTGACGTCATGCCACCCCCAGGGCCCCAACTACCTACAACTGTACGGAATACAATGGGACCATCTCATCTCCAACCCGTATTTTCGACGACATGTACAGTCTATGCATACTATGCATACGGACTACGGAATATCATCTATTCGATCCTATAACTATCTCCCTAGTAGATACACATGGCGACGGCATCATCGAGCAACCCCGAATACTCGGTGCGCAGATCGGGCCGTCCCCTCACCAAGGACTACCGCGTCTTCTTTGAGCGCACATGCGACAAGGTGCCCGTGTCACCGTTTCACGACATCCCGCTGTATCATGACAAGGAAAAGGGGGTGCTGAATATGGTGGTTGAGATTCCGCGGTGGAGCCATGCCAAATTTGAAGTAAATCATCCTCGATCACTTACACCCCTTTTCGCCTTCCAACAACGACAAGTACAGTAGACAGCCAATTAATGAAAATCCCAGATATCCAGAACCGAAACCCTCAATCCCATCCACCAAGACATCCTCCACCATGACCCCCGCTTCATCAAGAACACCTTTCCCTACACGGGCTACATGTGGAACTATGGCGCCCTCCCACAGGCAAGTGTCCCAATTCACTCCCTTAGACTGAGCAATAACAATCCACAAACACCAGACCTGGGAAGATCCGCACCACAAACACCCCGACACCCACCGCCCCGGCGACAACGACCCGCTCGACGCCTGCGAGATTGGTCGCGCCATCGCCCCGACCGGCGCCGTGAAGCACGTCAAGCCGCTCGGCGTGCTGGGCCTGCTCGACGTCGGCGAGACAGACTGGAAGGTGCTCGTCATCGACGTCGACGACCCGCTGGCTGGTGAGCTGCATGACATTGACGATGTTGAGAGGCATTGCCCCGGGCTGTTGGATGCTACGAGGGATTGGTTTAGGGTGTATAAGGTGCCTGAGGGTGAGAAGGGGAATAAATTTGCTTTTGGGGGGCGGTGGAGGGGAAGGGAGTATGCGGAGAGGGTTATTGGGGAGTGTGAGGGGGCTTGGAGGGAGTTGGTTAGGGGGAGGGCGGAGAGGGGGGATATTTCTTTGTGAGTGTCTGTGTTTCTTTGGTTTGATCAACCCTCTTTGGTGGATGAAGACATGGAGTGAGATCAACCCGGAATGCAATCCTGATACCGGCCGGCGCAGGGACAACACCACGTTACACGGCACGCCGGGCAAGTTGGATCCGGGCAAAGTCCACCTGCCCCATGATGAGGATCTGGATCCCGCCCCGGTCAAGCAGGACCTTGACGAGTGGTTCTACGTCGACAGAAACGCGTTGGACGACAGCGAGGAGGCAAGATGGGATGGCAGTTCCCTGCAGATTGTGTTGCATCTCGGATGATGGAAATGGATGCCATTGGTCTTCTTGTTTCGAAGTCTGTTAATTCCTGGTTCACGTCGGTCAACAAGTCTCATTCTCTGTGTCAAGGTGCATGGAGAGAAAAGTTCCGCTCAAGAATGGATGAGTGGTTTGGTATTATCGGCACCGAGTTGATTAATAACTGAAGCAGTTCTCCTCCCTCTTGTCCTCGTCCACGATGTATCCCTCCGGCCTCACCACACATCCTAGCCACCAAAACTCCCTCACATCATCAGATATAACCACAGCTCACTCAGATATCAGATGGCCCGCCACCTGCCTTACTTACCAAACAATCCACCCCTTCACCGCCAGTCATCCCCATCTCCCCTCCCTACCTCAAATACCTCCCCTCAGCACTCAACTCAACCGTCTCGTCCCACCCCCTCCCCCCGCTAGGCAACTCAACCCGGCTCCCACCATGCCTCCCACCCCCCCATCCACCACCACCAGTCCCATCCACCTTCATATTCATCTGACTCCCATGCATCCGCAACGTCGCCGTAGTAGCCGGGCTGCTCCACGCGTGCTCTGTCTCGGCGCCCGCCGTGCTGAGGGGTAGTTCGTAGCTTGGCTGCATGTCCATTCCGTGTCCGTGGTGGTCCTGTAGTTGTTGTTGTTGTTGCTGTTGGTCTTGTTGTCGTCGGTGGCGTCGGTGGACGCAGTAGACCGCCAGGGCGAGGATGGCGATGCCGAGGAGGCCGCCGAGGGTTGCGATGGCTGCTTTGGCGGCTGTTGGGAGGGGGGAACTGGTTGTGGGCGGGGGGGTTGCTGTTGCTGGGGTGGATGTGGATGCGGAGGGGAGGGTGGAGGCTGTGGGCGTTGATGTTGTCTGCGAGGGGAAAGGGCGCTTGGTTAGTGAGTGGCTATCGTGGGATGGGAAAAATTAAGAGGCAGACTTACCCCTGAGATGCCAGCACTGGTGGTGTTCGCGAGGGGAGGCGCCGGATATTGAAACCGCGGGGAGTAGTCCGCGCTGCCTGCGTCTTCGATCTGCAACTCGTACGAGTCCTGCGCCAGTGTCGGCGGCGGCGTCCAGGTGTACTCCTCTCCCCCGTAGCCCGTCACGATGACGAGGACCTGTTCGAGGTTTGCGTCGGGCCCTTTCATGAGCGTGACGGTGACTGTGCCCCGGTTGCCCGTCCATGTTATTGTGAAAGGGAAGCCCGCCTGGATGTAGTAGTCGCTGTTGGTGAAGGAGACTCCGGCGAGCACGGGACCCGGGAGGGAGAGACAGGCCAGGATGGTGGCCCAAATCAGTCTCCGAAGCATCATTTCGTGGTTTTCGCGGTATCGAAACTGTAGGCCGAGTGCCGTTTTCGAGGATCACTCGACTGAAAGTCTACTTAATGACGCTTAAACACGCCATGAGAGTCAACTGCTGCTTCAATCAAGAAGCAAGAAGCTAATGGAGGGTGCGGAGGGCGCACGACGACAAAAGGTTGATCACGATAAGGTGCCTCCTCAACCTCCATGTCCAGACCGGGAAACACCCAATAAGTCGCCATCTTGCTGCTCAGCCCCATGACTCTTCAGCCCATCGGGAAATGCCGCAGGGTCTAACGCCGCTGTCCGTGGCTTTTGGCGGGAGGCCATGGCGGCATCGTGGCGTGCCGTCTCGGTCCAATGGTTGTCATTCTTCTCGTAGAGACAGCCCGCGGCGAACCAGACCCGAAAACTTGCATGACTTAGCGGCACTGCACAAGACCACTGGATGGCCACGCTGGTGGCCACGTTGTGCGACTAAGGCCGGCTATCACCATCTCCGACGCGGTTGCGGGTGGTTTCACCGTAGACCACACCCACATACTGAATGAAGAGATACTTAAGTTAGGTGCCTGTTTACACGGACACACGCTCACAGTCGCGTTGAAGACCCATCTCTCCCCCTGAGGCGTAGCTCAACCTTCACACCTCTCCCATCCCACAACCAACCCAACACTCACATTCGATACGGAACCCCTGTGCATCTCGCCATCGTCAAAGGAAATCTGCTCGTGGCTCAACGACAACCACAGGTCGAGCATCACCTCGGGCTGTTTGTCCGCCGTGGCACAGCTTGTGCAGGCCCTCGCCGTCCGCGAGTTGCCTGGGTCCACATCCATCGTCAAGTTAAACTCTCGGCTAAATCCAGTCCCAAACCTGCCGTAGGGAGATGACGCCGTTGCCTTGTCGGTTTGGACAGTTGATCCCGACGCCGGTGTCGACATGGATTCAGCTGGAGTCTTGGGGCATACCCTCATCAGCCAACCCCTGAATGGAAACCAGACAGTCAAACAGACCCTTTACACAACCTAACAATATACACCCAACCAAGCTCCCTCGAGAAGGTCAAAAAATAACTCAACAAGAACAAGAAGAACATATGCATCGAGTAAGTAAGGTAGGCAGATAAAAAGATAATACTCACCAAATACCCAACCCCAACCTCAACCTTCTCCACCACACTTCCCCGCTCCAGCTCCAACACGCCCGCCACCTGCACACCAAGGACACTAAACGCCCATCCCGCGGGCACGCTCCCAAACACAAGCCGCCGCTGGCATTCCACGTATCCCGCCGACGTGTGGACGAGGGCGGCGTTGGGAAACAGTAGGCTGTCTCCTGACTGGGACAGGACTGTGGCGCACTTGTCGTTTTGGTTTTGTGCGGGTATTGTTGTTGTTGATGATGACGACGGGGAGTCTGGAGAGGGAAAGGGGGTGATGGTGGAGGCTGTTAGGTTGAGGAATTGGAGTGGGTTGGTTGTGGGTGGTTGGGGGTTCAAGGTTGTGATGGAGGTTTTCAGAGGGTGGGCGTGGATGGGATTTGGGAGGGTGGAGAGGATGAATAGGGGTAAGGCAATTGGGGGCAGCATGGTACTGGTGGGATTGGTAGGTGATGGGTGTTTAAAGGTGAGTTTGGGAGTCAGGAGGTGAGGGGTCCGGGTTGGGAGAGTGCTGTCCGTGTTATATACGGTATGGTATATACCTGCCTCCGTTGAGATCCCACCATCCCTCTGGTTTTGTGAGACACTTACGAGCCTAATAAATGTTGTTCAATCAATAGGGGCCATCCTCACGTCCACGGATCCTTCCACATACCAGTGGCAATAGCCTAAACTTGCAACAACACCCCCTCGACCTGCTGCAACCCAACAACAATGCCATGGGATGATTATCAGTGCCGAAGGAGGAGCCGGCTGGTCAGCACACCGTGTATTTGGCCTCTAATAATCTAATCCCTGCCCCTTAGTACACAGGGAAGCAGATGCTATCATCTCTCCGACAAAGAACCAAGGAAACAAAAGAAAGAAAAAAAAAAACAATCACCGCCCACCCAAACCCTCCTCGCCCTCCCCCGCCTCCAAATCCATCACCACCCCTCCCACCTTCTCCTCCCCGGGCCGCATCCACCGATACACAGGCCACTCCATGTGCTCATGCTCAGGCTTGACCTCGACGCCGCGGAACTCGCCGCGGATCTTCGCCAGCGCATCGAGCAGCGCCTCGTCATCCGCATCAACCATGCCCGCCAGCATGTCAAACATCATGGCGCCAAGATAGAAGTTCCGCCCTTGGTCGTGCAGGCCCTTGGCGCACAGCAAGAAGGTGGACGCGTCGTGTTGTTGCTGGTTGTGCGTCCGCTTGCCTTCTTCCTGGTTCTTGTTTCTGTCTGTGTTGTTGCTGCTGCTGCTATTGTTGTTGTTGTTGTTGTTGTTGTTGTTGTCCTGAACGACGGAAGAAGCATCCGCGTTTGTAGTAGGGAGGGCGGCTGCTGCCTTTCCGGCGGCCAGCACGCGCACCGAGATAGAGCCGAGCATGATGAGGAAGATGATGAAGATGACGTCGATCGAGTCGAAGCTGTGGCGGAGGTAGTAGAGCCGGATGAGCGTCTCGAGGCGGGCGCGGGCGCGCAAGCCGATCTCTGCCGGCGTGAGGCCGGCGAGGTCCTTTGCGAGGTCCGGGTCGAGCGGGTCGGACGCGGTGCCGGCCGTGGCCCAGGGCATGAAGATGTTGATGATTATGAAGTGGTATTGCATGCTTGTTATAGGCAAAGCCCGGGTTAGCTCGGTCGCACTCTCACAAAGGGGGGCAGGGGGCGGGAGGCTCTTAACTGGAGGTGCAGGTGGTGTGGCAGGGCGATCTGGTCTGCCTGGAGTGCGGGGGGCAGCGCCCTATACCACAGCTCAAGGCGCTTGTAGAAGACAACCGCTTCGCGCAACGTCGGCGGAGCAGGCCCGAAAGGGCCAGCGCAGTTTATCTCATGCATGATGACTTCAAGCTCTATCCAGCACCGGAATGCGGCGTCGAAGTGGATAGGTGTCGGGGTGCCCTGCAGGGGATATTTAAGATACAGCTCCCCAGTGAGCTTGTGCAAGGAGGCGAAGTCAGAAGGCAGAGGCGTGACCGGCGGCTTCATGACGTGGGGACGCTTGCTTTGGTAGTAACACGTTGCGCTGGCAGCAACCGGCTGGTTAGTTCATGAGGCCCAAGAAGCAGCACACAGTGCTTGTAAATCAATGCGGGTGCACGAACGCTTGGAAGGAAAAAAGGCTCCATGCGGTGAAGGTCCTCCCGATGCTCATTCTCGTGTCTAACGTCTCAAATTTGGTAAAAAGCTCCAGCTCCTCGGCCAGCTCGACGGCTTTGTCCACAAACGGCGAGCCAATCTTGTCGGAACCGTCTGCGGTGTATCGCGTGTTCAAGACCAGGGCGGCATGGATCGTGGTCAACTTGGGCTTTTCGGCAACCTCGAACTCCCACAGTCTCTTCGCCTCGGCTAGGAAGGCATACGGGAGCGACCTTGGCGTCCAGAACTCGACACGCTTAGGGTCGGTGGCGAGACCATGCTAAGGAAATTCCAGCTCCAACGTCAGTGGATGCCATGTATGTAGTGTGTGGAAAAAGGAAAAGAAAAAAAAGAAAAAGAGTGTCAAATCGGGTCCCCCTTACAGCAGCGTTGGCGAGGAGGACGTTCACCAGCAAGGGCGTGCAGAAACTGTTGTCGCTGGTGTTGCCCCGGACAAGGTCGTCGAGGAACAAGTCCTTTTGGAGTGCGCGGGTCCCGGTGTATTCATACTGAAAGTAGATGGCCAGCAGCTTTGACACAAGAGCATCATCCGTGGTTACCGAAGTCCAGGGGGCCGCCTTGATCGAGGAGAAGCGCGCATCCACGAGATACGCACCATGGTACGGTGTCTGGTAGACGTGCGAGTCCGGGGTTGACGCCCGCCGACCGTACGGGAGACCATGGCCCGGGTCCGTCCACGCCGGCGCCGCTTCGGTCGGGAAGTCCAAGAGAGGCGTCCGAAGATAGGGATCGTCTGGGTCGCGGAACATGGTGGGCCAGTCGGCAAACTCGGGGAAGATGTACCGCAGTCTTGTCTCGGGGTTCAGATGGAGCTGCAGAAGGAGGTCCCCGTCTCTCACATATCGCAGGATGGAGTCGACATCGATGCCGGCGCGGATCCGGCTGAGGATGTCGCGCACTTCGGGCTCGCTCCGCGTCTTGATCAGCATGTAGAGCTCCTCGAGGCTGGATACTCGGTCCTGTGCTTCGTCATACTTTCGCTTCATGGCCGTCGACCGCAGCTCGCCCGGGTTTATGCTGAGATAGGTACACGCGCGGCCATGGTGGCTGCACGCAGAGCAGATCGGCCTCTCTCCGCCGCACTGAAGATATGGACACAAAAGTCAGCCGTCATGCCGCCGGCTTTATGTATTTGTACTGGATTTTCATCCCTGGTCAGGGCGGGGGGGGGGGGGGGGGGGGGGGGGGGGGGGGGGAAAAAAAAAAGCGCCCTTTTTATTCCGTACCCTGCCACACACGCCAGCATTTTTC
>JAMAKR010000043.1:184462-262036 GCA_023628425.1 Chaetomiaceae sp. PYS4301M
CGCCGGGGTGAAGAAAAAGAAGCGACCTTAGTCTTCCGTCGCCTGCACTCCTCGCAAGCATTTTTCGTGGGTGGCTTCAAAGGTTTGGTGGCAGCCACTCGACCGGTCTGGGAGGGCTGGCCAGCGTCCGAAGGGGGGGCTTCGGCGGATGGCCGTCGTGGTAGGACGGCTTGAGGGCCTTGGACCGGGGAGGAGTTGTCGGTTTCTGTCTCCATGTCGAACTGGTCCGAGCAACTCCCAGGCTGCCGGTTTGTTCCCCGGGGCGTACCGCGTCCATGTCACCAAGGGGATTTTTTTATTTTCGGAGAGTTGGAGGATCAGCGTACCCAAGTTGAAAAGATGAAAAATTTCAGGTCCTTGCCAGGGCGCCGCATCGAGTTCATATCCCACTCCCCACTGGCCAAATTCGCAAATAGCGTTCTGCACTACAGTACCTTACATAGTTAGCTCATAACGTTAGTGTAATAATCCAGCCTTTTATCACTTGTTGAGCCGCGTGTCCCGCTGCAGCCCGGTGCATCCTTGCCTGCGGAGCCCTGATGTCCAAATCAGGTCCCAATAAGCTTCGTGCATGAATCCTGCCGGCTGCTTCCCTCTTTTTTCTCCCATTGGCCCCTCGAAATCCTCCAACGCCGTTTCAAGGCAACCGAGACGCCTCCAAGACCTGCGCTGCAATAGCGTCATCGCCGATTATTAAGGCAACCAGATGCAGAGGGTCGGAAGGGAAAAATCAGCACCTGTTCGGCTCGTTCGGTAATGAGGGAAAGAAAAGGAATAGAAAGTCGATTTGCGTTCCGTTCCAAGTGTGGGAAGACTTTCCGAGTATCAACCCGTTGAGCTGCAGGCAGCGTCTTGCCATCCAGTCGATCTCACCAAATCCGGCGCCCCTTCGCCTTCGCTTCTGTCACCTCTGCAATGACGCATGCAAGCGATTGCTTCGCAGGGTCAGGCACAACTCGATAGTGCCCGGTAATCCGGTGCCAGCCCCGAACGGGCAAGCATCTGCCACATTCAAATTCACTTTTCATCAACGGTCACGCTAGCGAGTGTGGCGGCATAAGCATCGAGGTCAGCTCGGCGTTGCAAGGGTGATGATGTTCCCAGATGGGTTTCCACTGCCTCCTTCCGTCCAGTCTTCCGAGTCAAGGAAGCCGGCCTCTGAGACCGAGAAACAAACCATCGGTGCGAGCTCTGTCGTGGCTAACGTTAATTATCCATCCCGCCTCAAGCCCGGCCATTGATGATGGCAACACTTCCCCTTTCCCCCTTTTTATTCATTCATTATTTTTTCTTTTTTTTTTCTTTCGTTTTCCACTCCTCTTTCTGCCTTCTCCTCTCTCCTCCTCTCTCCCTCATCTCTTTCCCTCGCCTTCTTTGTCATGATTTGCCCGTTCTGACTCACAAACGGGTTGGCTCCCTTTGCTCTCTGAATTCACGTATATATATATTTTTCTTTTTTCTTTTCTTTTTTCTTTTTCTTTTTTTTTTAAAAAATTTTCAGATCCAGTCCTATTTCAGTGGCGCAGACTTATCGTCATCAAGTAATGAGACCTGCCAGGTAGGCACTTGGTTGTCCCGCTCATCATTCTCCAGTCCAAGTTTGAATGAACATGCAGCAGGGTGCCTAGTGTAAGAGAGAGAGCTTCTGAGTTACTTAATACGCATCAACGGGGTAATTACTCTGAACAGGGAAGGCCCAGGTTCCAGACAACGTTGTTTTGCAACATCAATTGTTGATCTTCCCAAGAGTCAACCAGTTAAATCCATGCGATTCACCTCGGCGCATCATCGAGCAGCCCAACTGCGGTTAGGCTATGCGGGCTCTGAGTTGATCTTCCCAGCCCAAAACATATCCATGTCAATATCATGACAAACTGGGACCTCTTGAACTTGAGTCGGACTGTAGGGGGTTTTTTCAAAACTTGTTGGTCTTGGGAGTGAGCGAGGTTTGGAGTTCCGCCTACCAGTGTGTGGGAATGGGGGCTGGTGTCATCACACATGTCCAGCACAAGAATGGGTATCGGTCTTTTATTTGCATCTTGAAGAAGAAACCAAGACTAACTGTCAGAACGCAGCACACTTGACCAAAGAGCGCGGGCCCAGCTTTAGCATTGGAAAATGGCTGTCGCCTTGGCCCTTATGTTCTCACAGTCGACACTAACAAGCACTGCAGCACTGCTCGATGGAGCTGGTGTTCTCCATGGAGATTGCAAACATGAAACCATTCGGGAAACGGATACCAGACTACCCAAGTACACGGCACAACCCCCTTTGACCCATCAAGTGGCCATCAACCTACATTATTGTGTTTGACCGGGTCGTCTTTTGGGTCCCAGTGCCCTCCCTCTTGTTATTACACACTCTTTTCGTTCTGATGCGATTCAACCTCAGTCATCTCATGAAAACGCATGCTGGCGAATTACCCGCACTCAACAATTCGTAACCTACTTTATATGCTCGAGTCTCGACACTTTCAGGGGTTTCGATGCTCACTTACCCGTTGTGATCTGGCCTTGCGAGAAGGGGATTCAGGAGGAACAGCCGCTTGGCTCGAAACCAGCATTAATGTATGTCTCATGCCCAGACCAATTTGCAATTATCATTCTACGGCAGCTGGCGTCTATGCCAGCCATGACTTGTTTCATACATTGCCAAACACCAACCCATCTATCAACGCCTTACTTCCTTTTAGAGATCCTCTCCGACACTCGCCGAACCTTCGCCGGCCGCCGTGATTCTTCGCCCTCACTCTCCTCTTCGTCCTCCTCGACATCATCGTGGTCAACCTCGTCCTCGTCAAGTGACTCGGCGTCTGCCAGGTCCTCGTCCAGCTCCGCTTCAAAGTCATCATCCGAGTCCTCCTCAGAATCTGAAATGACGACCCCGCCAGCCGGGAAGTCGTCATCCTCATCCACGGCGCCCCTGCCCGCCGCCCCATTTGTCAGCGCTTTGCTCAGGCCTTCTTGCCCCTCGACGTAGACAACACCCGGCTCGTCCACATCCTCCTCCTCCTCGCTGAGCTCCTCCTCGTTCTCCCTCAGACTCCGGCTGGCACCGGCCGCCTTGATAGACTTGCGGTACTTCATCTGCGAGTCCAGCATGTCCAGCTTCCCCTTGAGCGCAAGCAGGCTGGACAGGCCCCTCGAGCGCTCCTCCAAGACGCGGCTGAGCTCGCCTAGCCGGGCGACGAGGTCCGGCTGTGTGACGAGCGCGCCGCCGTGCGCCACCAGCGTCCACTGCATCCACCTCATGAGCCCGAAGGCGCGGCCCGGCCGGCGGTGCATACGCGCGGAGAGCTTGGAGAGGAGCGCCGTGGCGAGGGACGAATCCATTCGGTTGATGGTGTTCTCTATTATCTTGACGTCGGTGGTCTGGAGGCAGGACTCGAGCAGGTCGTTGTCATCGGTGCGGAGCGCTTGGTTCAGAACCGTGCCGAGCGAGGTCGCACTGATTGGGGCTGTCGAGCGCTGCTGTACCTCGAGCCTGGAATTCTGGGCAGTCGCTTCTTGGGCGGCAAGAGAGGCGGGGACATCGATGGTTGCGTTGCCGCGAACGAGGTCGCCAAAAGTTGGCGATGTGGGCTCGCCATCCGAGTTGTCGCCGCCGTCTTGCATTACTGCGTCCACATCCGCCTCATCGTGACTCTGTTTTGACCTTGACGCCTCGGCCGCGCTGGGCTTCTGCTCTGTAGGCTGATCCTCGTCGTCGCTGGCCGCATCCTCGTTATCGGAGCCATACTGGTCGTCGGCGATCTCGATGTCTTCTGCGGATGCTTTCGACGCTGCTTTGGAGAACCCAGACAGCACCGCGGCTCTCGCCTCGTCGATCTTGGTCTTTGAGGGAGCCTTGGCACTCTGCTTCACCACCGGCTTCGCGATCGCCGTCGCGGCTTTGCGCTTCGTTGACATTTTGGGGTTCTGTAGTTGGTAGTCGGGGGGATGTCGACTTGCTTCTGACAAGCGAGAATTGCGATTTTGGTATCAATTGCAACCGCAGCAAACCCGGATATGTACAGGTAAGTCCCGAGCAAAGAAACTCGCGGTAAAGGTATCAAAATGAAAGTTGGTCTTGGTCGCTTTCTCTTGCCTGGGGTGCAGTAAAAATTTCGGGATGCAATCCAAACTTTTTTTGGGCGGGTTCCGCTTGGCATCCCTCAGCCTCGAGGGGTCGTGGCTGGTGCAAGCGAACGGACCCGCAAACTGTGGCTTGTGAAAAATCATGTGATGAGCGGGTGAGATGGTTGAAACGATGACTCATGTTCATCACGTGGAAGACGGGAAGCCGCAGACCAGCGGGACTGATTGGCTGCATGCCATGGGCCTCGCCAAGCCGACGCCCCCCCTGAGTGCTGGGGGAGCTTTCCCGCTTTAGCTCGCATCCCTGCTCGGGCATCGGCGGGTGCTGCGTTCATTGGCCAGACGGACCTGGCTGCAATTGCTTCTCGGGCGCTCACGACCAGCCGCGACCACGGATTCCCGCTGCGCCGATGGACAGCTGAAGAGAGAATTCATGCTTGTTTTTTCAAGCGTTGCGCAAAGTTGCAAGCCAAAGACCAAGATGGATCAGACGTGTCACACTTGTATCGGTACCACCCGAGCGCCACCCACCACCGGACGGCAGTGCGCAGTGGCATTTTCTGATAAATTAAGCGTTGAGACCAGCTCCGTCGCGTCATTCTCGCGTGTCCCTTGTGTGTTTAGCGCTGTTTGCGACAGCCCGCCCTCAGGCCGTTTCGCGGCCGTCTGTGGTACGAGCGTCGGACGTCGGTACCTGTCCCAGCGTTTGTTTCTCGCCCTGGGACCGAAGGCGACAACCTCGAAGGCCGGCAAAATCTTAGATTCAGAGTTTATGAAGTTTGCCTTCCTTGATGTAGATTGATCCAAGATCATTCCGAGAGTTCCGTACCCCGCGTGGCTGAAAGCGTTTGCTGGGCTTTGCGCGTCGGCGATTGCAACCAAGTACCTTACCTGCCGGTCTTTTTGTGAGTAACCGAGTCGCTGCACGTTGCGCGTCGCATCCGGCGGCGGATACTGCTCTTGTCGCGATACCGCGCGGTATGGTATTTCTTAGGCGCGTATCAGATGCAGCGTTCATAGCGTCCAACGCCCGAGAAGCAGCAAGATTCGCCGGCGTCGAAACGCGTCTTGCTGCAACTCGATGCGATGGGTGGTGAGAAGAAAAATCGAGGATGCGAGTGATACAGATGACACTTTGTGGCCCCCGTGTTGCTTGCGCACGGCCCCACAATGTCCGTCTGCGGCCAATGGGCGGCGTCAAAGCCGTCTCGATAAGCTCAGCGAACCACTCAGAGGCGGAGCCACCGGTTGCGCGCTGGGGCTAGGCAGCTGTGATAAATAGCCACGAGCTTCCGACCGGGCCTGACATGCGCTTTCAACCCAGAATTTTCGAAAACGAGGTTCCGATACCTACAAAAAAACAGTCGGCCCCCCCTCCACCCAAAACCCAGCCAACCACAGCGCAACATCCGACAGGCATCGCCAACGCGACCAGGACCAGCTTGGCCTCTCTTTTTCTCACGATCCCATCGCTCCCTCTCGGCTTCCCTCTCCGGCCACACCACTTGCACCAGCCACCAACAAACGCGATCCTGCCTCCCGACCAGTTTTTCCACCCCGAAACGTCGCCATCCTGCGAGGCTGGCGCGCCAAAGTTTATAATTTTTCAGCCTTCCCCCCAGCTCGCTACTTTTTTTTTTTTTTTACGGATCGGTGAGTGGTTGCCCTCTTTTCTTCCTGTTCGCATTTTCGCTTCCGGAAGTCTCGCGATCCAACGCGTGTGCACGGTCCTCCCACGTCCCACTGCTCCGACCCGCATTCCAAACCTGGAGTTCCCCGCCACCATCGCATTTGCCTCCTTCACGTAACTATTCGCAAGGTTGCCGTCGCCACTGCATTGTCGCACGCGCCGCATTTTTCAGCCACATCAAAACGCGTCATCGCGGCATTTGCGATTTCGTTGTGCGATTCGAGCTGCGACCTGCGATTTTACCCCCCTGCGCTTGCACATCTCAGTCGGCGGTTTTCGACCGTGACATGCATCGCTAACTGCTGCCGGCCCCAGCCGATTTAATGTCGCGTCGGATCTAATCTGCGCAGCTACCGAATGGCAGTCATGACGACCCAGCAAGCAGAAGGCGCGCTTCTGACCGAGAAGCCGCTCAAGACCACTGTTCCCACAGGAAAGGAAGGCCCTAACGGCAGTCTGGAGGTGAACGGGTAGGTCGCAAGCATCCTTTGTATGGTTGCACCTGGGTTGGATTTCATAATACTTATCTTTCCTGTCAACAGACATTCCTCTTCCCGCTCATCCTCCCCCCAGCCAAAGTCTAAGTCCGCGAGCGCGCCCAAGTCAAACGGCGCGACGCCCGCCGTTGACGCCAACGTCAGCAAGGATCAAGACGCGCCGACCTCAAACGAAGCGAACAAGGACGAGGGAACCGCCCAACCAAAGGAGGAAACAGAGCGCGATATCACGAGCGGCTTGGATAAGGTGAAGATGGAGGATATTACCGCGCCGGCGGACACCGAGATGCCCGACGCGCCCGCTGATGGGGCTTCCGCCGACAAGACGTCGGACGCGCTTTCGCCCAAGTCGCACCCTAAACAAGAACCCGAGCCCGAGCGCGACGTTCAGGACAAGGATGAGAGAGCTTCGGAGCCCAAGACGGCCGCTCCTGCAGACGAAGCCGTGCCCGGCGAACAACAGGACGTTGCAATGGAGGGCGCCCAGGAGCAACCCAAACCGGCGGTGCCGGGCCCTTCGCAGAGCACACAAGAGACAACAGTCACCGTCGACACACGTGCCACTCCTGAGCTAGGTGGCACGGTTCCGGCGACCGATTCTCAGACTGCTCCTGACGACACAACAACCAGTACACCGCCGCCGCCCGCCACTGCTGACACGAGCATGTCGGAGGCCGCACAAGCCTCGGCGAAAGTTTCTCGCGAGCGAGACATTGATAGTGAGGATGAGCCTGTCGCGAAGCGCACCAAGGTCGATCATGCCGAGGATCAAGTGCAGGTGCGGACCGGCCCGGCTGAGGATCGCATGGAGGTCGACAAACAAGCCAGCGGTGGCCGGCCGTTGCCGTCGGAGCGCAAGAAGCTGGACGACGAGTCCCTCAACGACAGCCCGATCACAGACTGGCAGAACAAGCAGATCCGCCAGGTCCTGGCCGGCGTCAAGAAGACCAAGGTTGGCCAGTTTTTCCGGCTGCCCGTTCAGCAGCTCTGGCCACACCTCTGGAATGACTATTCGCTCAAGGTGCACGATCCGACAGATATTAGCACGATGGAGAAGCGACTACGCGGTGACGGGCCTCGGTACGCGACGATGGGCGAGTTCAAGCAAGATCTTGAACGCATGGTGCAGAACGCTGTTTCCTTCAACGGCGAGCTTCATGACGTGACGATGCAGGCCAAGGCGTGCCGGGATGCGATCCTCGGTAGGATGGGGTTGCAGAACGCGTCCGAACCTCCGAGACCCGAGAAGAAGGAGTCCGCCAAGCCGCACACGACTCGGCATGTCGAGCCTCGTGCCCCCGTGCCTCCTCTCTCCACAGCAGGTCCAGGTCGCCCGGCCAAGGCAGCTGCGCCTACTCCGGCCCAGAAGCCAGCAGTCCCCGAATCCCCCGCGTTTGCCCTGCCTCCCGGAAGCAACGGCGTGCCGCTCATCCGGCGTGACTCGACCAAACCCGACAGCCGGGCCAAGCGGCCGGTGAAGCCTGCACACTCGAAGGACTTGGTCTACGACACGAAGCGGAAGAAGAAGTTGCCGCTGGACCTTCGCTTCTGCGACGAGGTTCTCGGTGAGCTCCGGAAGACCAAGCATTACGACATCAACGCCGCATTCATGCAGCCCGTTGACCCCGTCGCCCTCAACATCCCCCATTACCACAAGATCATCAAAAGGCCGATGGACCTCCAGACCATGTCCACCAAGCTGAGCGCTGGTGACTATGCCAACGCGAAGGAGTTTGAGAAGGACTTCGATCTCATCATCAAGAACTGCAAAACCTTCAACGGCGAAGATCATATAGTCTATGCCCAGGCGCTCCGGTTGCAGGATCTCTACCGTGCAGAGATGTCCAAGAAGGACGAATGGATGGCCAAGCATGCTCCCGTTGCCCCGGCGGCATCCCACGCTGCGGTGCGGGACGAGTCGGAGTCTGACGATGCCGACTCCGAGGCCGAACCTGAGCACGACGAGGAGCGCAAGCAGATCCAGAACCGCCTGGCGACGATCCAAAAGCGGCTCGAGCAAGAGCAGAAAAAGGTCAACGAGATGGTCAACTCGGGCACGGCAGACATCACAGATGTCGAGATTGCGCAGTCGGTCGTCGCCATGCTGCAGAGGCAGCTGATGGGCGAGCGAGCCAAGCTTGCCAATCTGCCGGTGAAGAAGCCCGGGAAGCCGAAGCCGGCCAAGTCCAAGAAGACTGGCGGTGCAGCGCTTCCGGCCAAGAAGGCAACTGTCGCTGGCTCGGGCGGCGGCGCGTCTGCCAAGAGATCTGGCACTAAGAAGGCCGCCCCGAAGAAGAAGATTGGCCAGTTGGAGAAGGAGGTGATAATAGAGTCGCTTGGAAATCTGGACGGTGTTCTTCTCGAGCGCGCCATCGACCTCATTAAGAAGGACACTGGCCAGGGCGAGAATGACGCGGGCGAACTGGAGCTGGATATAGAGACCGTTTCCGAGGAGGCTCTCGTCAAACTTTACGAGATCGCCATCAAGGCAAACCCCAATGCCCGGGTCGAGAAGGAGAGGCAATACGGGGTGCATCAGGCGCAGGCGGCCCCCGAGCCCGCCGGAAAGCCCAAGCAGTCGTCCACCAGCAAGAACAAGAAGAACAAGCCGATGAGCAAGAGCGAGCAGGAACGTCGCATCCAGCAGCTCAATGAGCTCCGCGCCCAGGCGGGTCGTCAAGGCTCCAACAGCCAGGAGCCGATGGAGTCGATCGAGGGCAATGGCGCCGAAGCCGCCCACCAACCCGACCATGAGAGCGAGGACGAGGTTGACTCGGAAGAGGACTAAGCGCGCCCATTTGGCCCCCGACTTGGTCTCCTCCCACGTAACCACGGCTCGCCAGTGCTTCTTCGGAGCGGTATCGCCAGTCTTGGATCAACCGCTCCCCCAATAAACCACATTTATTACCACCGGCGGAAGCGATGCCACTCGGCATCATCATGACCAAAATCCCCCCGTTGACTCGTGGCTGCATCATACCGATTCCGGCCGCAAACGAGCAAAGATCTTCTGCCCCGTTCATTTTCTTTTTTTTCGCCTTGTAGGAATATTCGTTGACGTGTACCATATCAAACGGTCTCTCCGGTCTTACTGCCCGAGGAACATCCTGCAACTTTGCGGGATCGTCCCTGGGGCGACCATTGGGAGGGAACATCAGGGGCAGCTTTCATGGGATGAGAGGTTCTCAAAGGAAGGAAACTCGGTAAAAAGGGGGGCAAATGATCCATCCCCCCATCTCCACCAACACCCGCCCGACCCGTTGACAACGAGCCAGCCAAGTCCCGCATGACATGCATGCACTGCTTCGCGGTTGCGGCCTGGCATGGAAATGGTGGGGCTTCTTCGGGTGCTGTGACGGCATCCGAACCACTTGACTTGGTGCCGGCGGTCTCTCAGGACGGGGTCGATGGAGAGGTTGGGGAGAAAAGATGGATGGAGGAATGACCGGGTGGTTAGGGTGTTTGAGTAATTAGCCATGAACCCGACTTGACGACTGGCGTTTTGCGATTGCTTTTTGCTGCTTTCGCTTGAACCCCAGCTCAGTAGCAGTTCAGTTTGGTTCGGATGGTTCTCCCTTTTTTCCCTCTCTTCATCGGGTCTCGTTTGCGAGATCTTGGGTTTCTGCCTGCCTTGCCTTTGCGCTTGCAATGGGTGGGAGGTCTGGAAGGCGGATGGGCGAGGCGGGTCGTTGGTATGCGCTGGCTTGCCTGAACTTGACTGGGGATCATGGAGGGAGTGGGAGCCTGGCGGATTGATACGCGGGGCAGCCGCAGAAAAGATTAGGAAAATAGGAGCTAGGCGTCCCATATCCTGTCATCTCTTGCTTGTGTGTGCCATGTTGTGTGCCATGTCGTTGACTGAGGCTAATCTGTGACGCAGTGTCAGCAGGTCTGTTGATGACTGAAGGGCTGGACAAGCCATGGCCTTGGTGGTTGACCCGGACTCCCATGACCCCTGCTCTCGATGTTGTGCATGCAAGTCCCAGGGTGGATGAATGCCCCCCGCTTGCGATGATCCAGTCTCCTGGCGTGTTGTTGGGGGACGGGACCCTGAAGCTGCACAACGCTGTGCAGGTGTGCGGTTGATGACTTTGACACCCCTTATTTTCACAAACCCGTGTCAAGTATTTCCGGTATTGTGTAGATGTGCACTCGGAACGTTGGTTCCAGTGGGCGGTGTTTGTGTGTCTCGGACTCTCACGACGGCGGTCGAAGCCCCAGGGTGGGGGTATGGTTTGGGCATGCATGCACTCCAAACAGCCGCTAATCATGGGCCGTCAGCGGCCAGCGGTGGAGGCGGATGTGGCCCCTTCGGGTGTCACGATGGGAGGAGACGGGGGAAATCGGTCGAGAGAGGGCAACCTGCTGGAAAGAACACAGGTCAGCGAGTGTCTGGCATCGACGAATAACAAAAGGGTGTCTTTGTTTGTCGCCGTACTTGGAGCTGCTGTCTGCCGAAGAAGAGGATTCCATTGGGACAGCCATTGCCCCGTCAGGGACGGGAGTCACCAGATGCCGTCCGTCGGCCAGCTGCGGCGGACAGGGCATTGTGCAGAATTAGTGGAGGTCTCGAAAAGCGAAAAAAGAAACAAAAAAAAGACCAAAGACACCAAATGATGCTGGAAAATGAGGAATTGAAGGGATATTGAAGTCTGATGATGAACCCGATGGGCTGCACTTGGTTGTGGCAGGAAACAGACACAGGCCGATGGCAAGGAGGACGACATTTGGGGGTTGTGGTGTGAGGTGCTGATCTTGGGGCGCCATCAGGCTGTGGTTGTGGGCGGCAAAAGTTTCGCTGAGGGGGCTTTGGTTGGTGCTGCTGTGGGTGGAGCCTGTAGGGGCTGCCTGAGCAGGCATCAGAAACCTGAGGCCCCGATGAGATGAGACGGGATGGGCGCCGCTTCACCCCACCAAATGACCTGAATTCAACTCGGCCAAATTTCATCTCAAACCAGGCACGGTGCTTACGAGCAACAATTGGCTGTCTTTTTTTGTTGCCGGTAATTTCGTCCTCGCCGCTGCTGCTCAGTCACTTTTTCCTTATTTAACAGGTCAATCAGGCTGCCTGGGCCATTCTGAGGGAGTGCAACTTGGAATTTTGATGGGCAGCTAACTGACGCCACTGCATGGACATCCGTTGACATCAATTGGCGGTCGACATCGACTGACATCGATTGACATTACCCAAGCTCCATCGCTTGGTGTTGTGCTCCTCCAGGTTATCATAAATTACCATCACCTCTTTACTTGCTTATCTTGCCTACCTTACTACTGGAATGCCTGTGCCGGGTGAATGTGATACGGGCTCGGGGGCTTAAATAACTTACAGGTACCTAGTCGATGCCGCAGTCATTGTCATCGGCGATCGCTTCTTCAAGAGCAATACGACCTCCAGACAACACCCCAGACCCAGACCACCTGCAGAATGTTCGGCAAGCTCCTGCTGACGGTCGACGCTATCGGCCTCCTCCTGGGCGCCCCTATCGCCGACTACAACTACACCCACATCTTCAACCCGCGCTGGCCCCCGCATGCTAAGTGCGCAACACGCGTGGACTCGCTGTCGGGAGCAGCAGTTTGTTTCTGAGCGCTAACCTTGACTTATAAACCCCCACACCCAGATTCCACGGCGCCCAGACAATCACCCTCTCGGTCATGCTCGGCGCCGCCACGCTGTATTACACCTGGCGCCCGTCCTGGCTCCCGCCGTCGACACCGCCTCTCCTCGCAAGACAGCGCAAGCAAGACTCTTTGCGCACCGCTGTCTTTGTTGGCACGATCTACTGGCTCGCCGGTCTGGCCTCCATCCTGTACCCCGGTACAGACGGTATCGACCCGGAGTTTGGCCCGTCTGGGTTCCCGCAGGCCCCAGTGTTCATCGTGTTTGCGAGTCTGGCCGTCATTGGCTGGTTGCTCGAGAGACGGGCTTGAAGGGCTGTGATGGTTCCGTCTGTGAGGGTGCCAGCATCGACTCCTCGCAACTTGAGGGTTCCGCATGTTGGGGCGAGGGGTGACAAAGACACAGTGGAACTCACCCGTCTGTCTTTCACGGGCTTGGAGAGGGTACACTGGCAGCTTTACGCCACGGCGTCTCAACACCGCTCTGTTGGCGGCTCAACTCTGAGAAAGAACCCCGAAAACACTCGCGGCTTGTGCCGTTCTCTGATGCAACCCTTTGGCTGAAGCCTTGCCGCCTTGCCGCCGCCTTGCCGCCGCCGGGCTCTCTCCTGCGTGGAACGCCCTGCCACAGAGAAGAAACTTTTGTTACCATTACCCAACACCACGGCCGCGGAACCAATAAACACCAAGACCCTGAATTGTTGCTGGGTCTGCCTTGCTGAGAACCCAAAGCCATCTCATGAATCCCGTGACCCAATGACGCAGATTTTGGCTTTGGCGGGTGGAACTGACGGCGCCCAGAAATCCAGCGCCCACAACCCCGGATTTGCCAGGGGTGTTGAAGAGCGTGGGGCCCCGCCTCCGTTGCGTCACAGCGCGCCCCTCGGCGCATCTCATTGGCAACAGGGCCGAGCCGCTTTTGGCCCCTTTCGTCAATCCCTTGTCGTTGGTCAAGAAATTCGGTCACGGCAGAGCGCCGGTCGCCCGATCGCTCTCCCCGAAACCCCAGAGCCTGCTCTCGAAGAAGAGCGGCAATGCCTTCATCAGCTAGAGCTAGGGTGACATCATGGGGCCCCGGGGCTGGTGAGACCAAGAGATGGCTCCCTTTCGTGGCTGGGACAAGTTTATAAGACCGACAGGATGGATCTACATTCATGGCCCGTGGTTCCTACCATAAACGTTTCGTTTCATGAGATGAACAGGCGTTCATAGAAACTTTAAGCTGATATTTCAAGATGGTGCTCGGGAGGAAGTAAGCCACCACACGCCCCCCAACCACAAGTTCCCCTGACACAGTCCTGGCCAATATCTAACCCCCGCCCAGGTCCATCCGCATCAATGGCGCCGACTGCGGCGTGGAAGCCCTCATTCTCGGGTTTATCACCTCGGTAGGGGGCTTCCTATTTGGCTACGACACCGGCCAGATCTCGGGCATCTTGCTCTTCACCGACTTCAAGAACCGGTTCGGCCAAGTCGACACCCCGGAAGGGAGAGACTTTACCCCTATTATCGAGTCCCTGATAGTGTCGCTCATGAGTATCGGGACTCTCGTTGGAGCCCTCACCGCGTCATAGTAAGTCTGCCCTGCAACACTACAACCCACAGCTTTCACCTGGCTGACCTGGAGGCTAGCACTGCCGACTGGTGGGGACGCAGGAAGAGTCTCAGCTTCGGCGTAGTTATCTTCATCATCGGCGTCATCATCCAGGTCACAGCCATGACCAGCTGGGTACACCTCATGATGGGCCGCTTCGTCGCCGGCCTGGGGATTGGCAACCTGTCGGTGGGCGTGCCCATGTTCCAGTCCGAGTCTTCGCCGCGCGAGATCCGCGGCGCCGTGGTAGCCTCATACCAACTGCTCATCACGCTCG
Organism: Chaetomiaceae sp. PYS4301M; assembly: GCA_023628425.1. Classification (NCBI taxonomy): domain Eukaryota; kingdom Fungi; phylum Ascomycota; class Sordariomycetes; order Sordariales; family Chaetomiaceae; species Chaetomiaceae sp. PYS4301M. The sequence goes on from JAMAKR010000043.1 coordinate 198,219, forward strand.
GCATCCTCGTGGCCAACTGTGTCAACTACGGCTGCCGCTCGATCCAGGACTCGTCTGCGTCGTGGCGCATCGTCATCGGTCTCGGCATCGCCTTCTCCCTGCCCCTCGGGGTGGGCATCCTCGCGGTCCCCGAATCACCGCGCTGGCTGGCCGCCCGCTCGAGGTGGGACGAAGCGCGCACCTCCATGGCGCGGCTTCGCGGCATGAAGAACGACCCGCACAACGCGCTCGTCGAGGACGACATGCGCGAGATGCGCGAGATCCTCGAGAAGGAACGCGACGTCGGCGTCGGCTCCTGGACTGAGTGCTTCGTGCCGCGCAAGAACGGCGTGCCCAAGCAGGTCTACCGCACCTTCCTGGGCATCTCGATCCACTTCCTGCAGCAGTGGACGGGCGTGAACTACTTCTTCTACTACGGCGCGACCATCTTCGAATCGGCCGGCATCGACGACCCGATCCGGACGCAGCTGATCCTGGGCGCCATCAACGTCGCCATGACCTTTGGCGGGCTGTACGTCGTGGAGCGCTTCGGCCGCCGTTGGCCGCTTGTTATCGGTGCCGTATGGCAGGCCGCGTGGCTCGCCGTGTTCGCGTCGATGGGCACGGCGGTGAACCCGGAGGGCAGCCGCACCTCGGGCATCGTCATGATCGTGTCGGCGTGCATGTTCATCGCCTCCTTCGCCATGACCTGGGGCCCCATCTGCTGGGTGGTCATTGGCGAGACCTTCCCTCTGCGCACGCGCGCGAAGCAGGCCTCGATTGCGACGGCCGGCAACTGGCTGGGCAACTGTAAGCCTCCCCCTGTTAAATCCCAACCCCCAAAACACGAAACTAACAACCCAACAGTCATGATCTCCTTCCTAACCCCCCTCGCAACCTCCGGAATCTCCTACTCCTACGGCTTCGTCTTCGTCGGCACCAACATCGCCGCCGCCCTGCTTGCCTACTTCTTCCTGTACGAGTCTGTCTCGCTCTCCCTCGAGAACGTCGACGCCATGTACTCGCAGCCGGGCCTCAAACCATGGACGTCTCACAAGTGGATTCCCGACGGCTACATCACGCGCATGCAGCGCGATGACAGCCATGCCGGTGGTGGTGATCTCCGCCGTCGTGCTGGCCATGCGGTTGGGGATGAGGAGGACGACTTGGATGATCGGACCACGGCGGTGCCCAGTGGCAGGCCGAGTCGGGGCGTGGAGGAGGGTGTTACCGGTGGGGAGTTTGGTGGGTTGGAGAAGAAGGGGTCTGGGGGGAGCGAAGAGGGGTTTCAGGGGACAGAGAGTAAGGAGGAGAAGGTCAGCCGGACGGTATAACGTTTTCTGAAAGGATGGGGATGTTTGTAGGATCGGGAGATTGGTTTTGTGCTTGGGTCACCCGGCGATCATGGTGTTTGGGTTGGAAATTTGAGAATACCTGTACATCACTGTACCTTGCGAGATATTTGTATAAAGTATGTTTGAACAAACAGGCTTCATGATGGATCAACAGAACAGAGACGGGAAACCGGTGTGCTGTGATGAAAATGGTACTAAATTGCGGGAGAAAGACCACCATCGGGTATCTATGTAACTTGACCATCATCACCTCCATGTTGCTCGCATCATCTTTTGCTTAACCATGCGGGTTCGGGAATTTTCAACGCTGGGACCGGGAACGCTCATCACACGCAAGTTTTAGCCGTTCACCGTCCCCGGCGCAGCCGCCGCCAGCAACTTGTCAAACAACGGTGTGCCCAGCCCCGTCACCGGATCCCACCCAGGCGTGGCATTCCAGCTCGCGCCCCGTCCCCCAAACTCGTTCCTCTCCATGCACCCAACGCCCGCACCCGTCGTGATGTCCTTGAACGCCGCCGAGTTATCGTACAGCCAGGGGTTCAGAAACCCCAACGGTGGCTGGCCCTGGGCCTTCCTCGCGGCATTCAACAATGCCACGATTCCCGCCACAGCCGGTGTAGAGGCACTCGTTCCGCCAATACTCGATCAATACCCCTGATTGTGCACGGCAAACCGCGTCGCCTGAGCCGCCACGTCCGGAAAACCCCTGCCGGATCGGTTGAAGAATTGGGCATACGCACCCCCGATCTTGTCCAGATATCCGCGAACGGCCGTCTTCTGCCAGATGGGCTGCTCATGGTACATGCTGAACCCGCCACTCGAAAACTCCACAGCTCGCTCGCTGCTCAAGCTCGTCGTCCCGCCGACGGTCGTCACCCAAGGACAGCCCGCGGGAAAAGTCGGTTCAAAGTACGTCGCGTTGTCCGTGTTGCGGATGCAGGCATTACCTGGACCCGAATCCCCCGAGGCGAAGAGCACAGATACGCCGCGCGCACCGAGGTCGCGGAACATGTCGCAGACCTTGAGAGCGTAGTCACGCGGGACAGACTGCTCTTCTTCGCCGTAGGATGTGGAGATGGTTTGCGGGAGGGCGGAGTCGGGGAGTGAGGCCATGTACAGGAGGAATTCCAAGTAGGGCTCGTTGCTGCCGGGAGGGGTTGGTTGGTTTGCTGTCGGGACGAGGGGTCCGCGACCGCCAACGCTGTACTCAACCATGGGGATCGGGTAGCTGATGCCGAGGATGTACTGGGCATCGAGGTTCGCTTCGCCTGCTGGATGTTAGACCGAGATGGAAAAAGTAAGAAGTTCTGGCACGGAAAAAAGACACTGACTACTGTCGCCCCCGCTCGCCTGATCGTCCAGACCACCGTTCACAAGCTCAACCGAGAAGTTCAGGCCCAGGGCATTGGGCACCAGGCGGTTCTCAAAGCCCTGCATGTCATCGTATCGGGCATATTCTTCGAGGAACGAGGCAAAGGCGACCTTGTTGTTGGCGGGCGCAGACGGCTTGTAATGAATGTTGTACAGCGACCGAAGGCAGTCGGGAGTGACCATGGTAGCGCACACGGCGAGATCCACGGGCTCCTCCGCAAAGTTTTCCTTTGTGTTGGGGATGACGGCATCGTCAAGGTGGAGGAGATGCATGTCAAACACGGACGACTTCCGGTTGCCAAGGTTTCCAAACCGCGTGGTAGGCTGCACGAGATTGATGTGAGAGGCGATGTCGTCCGGCACGCTGTACGAGAGGGCCCGTAAGGCCGGGCCACCGGTGCCCTGGAGGTACTGGTACCAGGCAAACTGGGCGCCGAGCAGCTCATTGGCAGTGCGTACCGTGGTGGTGAAGGAGACCCAGTCGTGGTCCACGAGGGGCTCTATGGCATGCTCGCGAAGCCATCCGGTGACGGCAGAGACGCCGTCGTCGGAGGGAGCCGTGTAGGACCTCAACTCGTCGCGCGTCATGTGCATGCCGTAGTTGGGGTGGCCCGGGGTCGACATGTCGAGCACGGCCTGATCCAGCGCCTGGACACGGTTGGGATGTTGCTTCAGGGCAACGAGGAGAAAGATGGGTTCGTCGAGTGACGCGGCGCGGGCCTCCTCCCAGCCCTTGGGCACGCCCGCAAGACGGTCTATGACCCGCGCAGCCACCGCTGCCACGAGCAAGAGCATCGAACACAAAGACATGATCGAGAAGGGCGTTGAGCGAGCCATGGTTGTTGGTTGGGGTCGCAGCTCGGGGGGATTTCGAGGCCTGAGTCGAATCTTGCACGCGCATGTGCCCAATCAAACTGCTGGGAACCGAAACAAGACCGGGAAATGATGGCTGCCAGGTCCCTCTTATGGTCCTCAGGTTGGAACCAGCATTCCTTTGCAACTTCCTTGTGACTCTTGTATCTCGCCGTCCTTGCCGTTAGGTCACAACACGCAGCTTCCCGGGAAAGAGCAGGTACCGCAGACGACGGCACACCGCAGGAAGGAACGATGGCGACGGCCGGTCTTCGTCCAGGCAGCCAAAGCAGGGCGCGGGGTTTGGTGGTCTCCGCAAGTCCGCGTTCTGCCTTCCCTTGCCGGGGAATTGGAGAGTGTTTGGATCCCGGCCAGCAGTCATCTTGAATGAGCCCGATGTATCAACTCCACCCTCCTGTCCAGTGTGTGTGTTGAGGTTATCGCGAGTATCTCAAGGCCCAACTGTGTCGTTTCCAAGCTTGTCCCACGACCCAGGATGTTGTGTCCGCATCGTTGCTGCCGTCCCCGGCTTCCACAAACGTCCCTGTGCGACAGCATCATTGTATGAGAGGGCCATGTTTGTGAGGGAGTGGAGCACAGTTGACTCGCTCCCCGATTCGGTATCGAATGGCGGCTTATGCTCGGGGTTTGGTGAGGTGAGAAGGGTAATTCGCGGCCGGCAAAACAACACGCCCGGAGTGTCTCTTGCTGCGAAGGAGACTTTCGGGCAGGCATGCGGGTGGACTGTAGCACCAGGGCAATCAGCTCGGTTTCTTGCAAACATCTCTCTCGAGCCCCAGGTCAACGGTCCCGTCAAAACTCACATACCCGTCAACTACTGCCCAGGACATCGAGACTTGGGCACCCCGCTTTGCTTCTCCAAGATGACCCCGCAGCCAACAGCCCCGAACCCCGAGCCCCGCCAGCACCCGCACCGCAGTCGTCTGCCAAGCAGGGGACAACCAACTGGGACTGCAGCCAACACCACCGGCGGCTTTGTTCCAGGTTGCTTGAACGTTGCAGGTGTCTCGGGACAAGCGATGCGACCATGAAGACTCCCATCCATGCCGCCCCTTCAACCCCCCAGGGCCCCACGGCAAGCCATGCAGATGTAAGTACTCCGTACCTTATGTACGATGCAAACTGGGTGTAACCAAGTGCAACCCTCTGCGTGGCACCGTCTTATTCACCGGTCTTCGGTTTATGCCGAGCTTGCTGTCGCAAAGTGCGGGAAATTGCTTTGGATCAGATGCTCCTGTGCGTCCGCAGGTAAGCTCGCTCACGGTTGGCGGTGAAGCCGCCCATGGGCTCTCGGTTGGGGTTCCAGGTTGATCGAATGCACCTGCTGCGCACCCACACCCCTGTTCGTCAACCACGCTGCATCTCATGCTGGAATCTGACGGCACTTCATCCTTCAACATCGCTTGGGCAGGTGTCGCATCTTTCATATCTCGCCGAGTTAGATGCAGCTGCTGGCATCTTATCGAAGGTAAGGTCGGCACAGGTTGCGCCTTTTGAGCCCAGAAATTCTCGCATCACGAGAGAGTGGAGCGAGGGCCCATGTGACGATCGTCGGTTTGTGCTTCGAGTCCCGTCCCGTCCCGTCGTATCTGTCATTTTTTTGGTGTTGAAATCCAAATTTGATCCGAGCTCCCAGTTGGTGAGCTGGGTGCCAGGCTGCCAGCCCCCCATGCTCCTTGCTGCCAAACTCCACTCGCGCTGGTTAGCGCCATCCCGCATCCCTGCTCACCCGGCTCTTGTTTTTTTCACGTTCCACCTTCCCCAGTTGGTCGACGCCAACCCGCCCAATCAAGCCAGGGGCAGCCGCCTGCAACCAAGCCCGAGCCGGTTGGAGCTGGTCGCTTTTGCGGGCTTGCGGGACCAAATCTGCATGTCGGGTGATCCAACCGCTTCCTTCCCCAGACCCAGAACACGGCCCAGGCACTGAGGCAGGAACAAGGCGCAAAATTTATCGTTGCTTTCCGCGTCCAGGATTGGGCTTTCTCCTCCTCCACAAACCTGAACCCTTTTGACATCCGTCCCGTTTTTTTTTGTTTCTTTTGGGGCTGGCCGACTCCGCATCGCGTCGCGACCTCCCATCATTCCCTTTCCACTTGCGCTCTCGGCAATTTTTACCGGGCGCGCACCCGCTCGAGCACGCGTTTATTCTCAACCCTCGATCGACCTCAACCCTCGACCCTCGGGCACGCTGAGCGATCGATCTCATTGTTTCGGGCCGCCCGTCAGTAACCGGCGCGATGGACCCGAGGCAACCACCCCAACATCCCTTCTCGCGGAATGGCGCCTCGCCTTTCAGCAGACCCTCCTTCCCGCCGGCACCAGTCACAGCAACATCGCAGTCGTCATATCCACCCACTGCGTCACATGCTCCCCCCACCGCCGCCGGTCCATATTCCGACATGCACGCGCGAAAGCAGTCCGATCCACCTCCGTACTATCCTCCCCGTCAATATCCTCCCGACCACGGCCCCGGTCCGATGCCGCCGTCGACGCATTCTCGGCACCAAAGCGCGTCGTCGATTACCTCCGGGCCTGCCATGACTCGCAGCATGCCGCCGCCGAACTCGCCGCCCCAGCAGCAACCACCACCGCAGGGTCAGGGCCCAAATACTCATCAACTAGGCGGGCCCTACGGCCTGCCACAACCGCGTCCACCTCCCGTTTCTGTCGGGCCGCCAACCGCATTTCCGCGCGGACGTGAGCTTCCCGCACTAGACTCGCTGCCAAGAACGGGCAGCACCGGCAGCTCCATGTCGATATCGTCGATGCTTGGTGGCCCGCCGCCGCCGCCGCGAGACCCGGCTGCGCCTCCTCAGTATCCCTCGGGTCCTCCTTCGGCCGCCCCTGCCCCGCCTTACAACCCGTCCCTGCACGCGTCCCCCCGAGCGCAACCGACAACCGTGCCCGAGTACGGCGCGTTTCGACGGCCGCAAACTCCGGAACACCACCGCATGTACGAAAATCGCGACCCCAGAGCAGCGACCGCCGGCTCGCCTGCCGCATACCATTCAACTCCCGAGGTGCAGCGCTACGGCACACCGCAGGCGTATCCCCAGAGGGGCCCGCCACTGCCCCCGGCGGAACAAGCAAGAGAGCCAGGGCGCATGTCGGGCGGAGCGATGCCTCCTCGGCCAATGAGCCCGCCAAGGCCGTATTCAAACGCGGGGCCGCCGAGGCCTGTCGAAGCCGGCCGACCTCCAGCCGACATGTACGCGCACAGGGAAGAACTGCGGCCTTCGGAGGAATACAACCCGGAGCGTCCCATCAGGATGAAGTACGAAGAGCAGAGGTACATGTCGGAGAGAGAGCGGCAGGAACGTGAACGTCAAGAGCGTGAGATGGAACTCCGTGAGAGGGAACATCGCGAGAGAGAACACCGCGAGAGGGAGCGTCGGGACATGGCCATGGCTGGCGTTGAGCCGTCTCGGGCGCATGGGATGCATCAACAAGAGTACGCACGGCAGATGGATCAGCGGCCCCAGCAGTACGCCCGCCCTCCCGACCCACGAGACTGGACACGGCCCGGATTCGAGCCCGCACGAGGCCCCTACGACCCTACCATGCAGCCTCCGCGACACCACGAGTACCCGCCGAGCACCGCTGCTCACTATAATGGACCGCATCCCTATGCTTCGGGACCGGCTGATCGTCACCATCCGCCCCCGCACGCTCACCACCAACACGGCCTTCCACCTCCGGGCCCCCCGCATCCGCAGTCGTATGATTCCCCGGACCGACAACGCATGGGTGTGATGCATATGGACCGGCCCCATCCGCAACAGCAACCCGCTGCTCGTGCGCGTGAGGAGGCTGTCGTACCCCCTCCGTCGGTTGCCTACGGCGGGATGGGGCCTTCGGCGGCGTACGAGCCGTCACGGACGCGAAGCATCGAGGAGATTGGCACCCCGCATGGCCACCAGCGGAATCTGCTCGGTATTCAGGAGATGAATCGCAAGGGCCGCATCTCTCCTCTGCCTCAGGCTGTCCAGGGGGCCCAGCCCCAGCTAGCAGGGCCAGCAGGTGAACCGGGAATAAAGAGCGAATTCGGGCGCATGTTTTCTGGTATAGGGACTGGAGTCGGCACCATCTCAAGCCCGGTTCCCGCCGGCGCTCAGTTGGCGTATGGCGGTGCCGGTATCGCCCGCCGGGAGGACATGGAGGCCCCGCCAGAGCCGCCGGTGGAGCCGGTCAAGCCAACAGGCCGTGGCAAGCGGAGAAAGTTGAAGGAGGAGGATGAGGAAGCCAGCAACGGCAGGCTCACGCCCGTTGGAAGTCGGGCAAAGAAGCCGAAAGGCCACCACCATCACCAGTATGTCTCGCCCTGTTGCCCTCGTGCGTCGGGAAGAAGTTCTAACATTTGTAGCCACCATCACCACCACCATCACCACAACTTGGATCAAGTCGCCTCTCCGGCGGTTCCGGGCAACACCCCTTTCAGAAACGTCAAAGGCTCAACCCCAGTTCCTTCCCCTACATCCGGTGCGGCCAAGGACCAACCAAGCGGCCATCATCACCACCACCACCATCACCATGGGGCCGCGCGCGCGGCACCACCCAACGCGAGAGCCGCCCCGCCGCCGCGGAGCCCCTCTCCCGTCATCCTTCCAAAGCCTAAGCAGATCATCTCGTCCAAAGCCGTTGTGGACAGTGTCGCCGACCGCCCGCGAACACACCTCGGCGATGTCGTGTACGAACCGATTCTGAAGCGAGCACGTCTACAGGACCCACGTACCGGACGCCCGCCCCGCAGCGGATTTAAGTCGACACCAAAACCCCTCCCCTGGGACCTCATCGAAGGCAAAGAGAACTGCACGTTAACGATGAAGATTGGCAAGGAACACCTGAGCCGGGCGTCGCGGGAAGAAATCACATCCAGACGGGCGCTGTGGGGTACCGATGTGTACACTGACGACTCGGACGTGATCGCAGCTTGCATCCACGCCGGGTGGATCAGGGGCGAGTGGCCGGGAGATGTGGATGTGACCATGTTGGGCCTCGACGAAGGTTACGCCGTGTCCGACATGCGGGCCTTGCTCAACGGCCGCGCGAAAGGCGCCAAAGAGGCAAGACCCTCGGCAACACAGCATGACTCGGCTTCCTTGACGGTCTTGGCCGAGCCGCCCAAGAACGGGCCCATGCCCGTGCCCGAGAACCGCGATCTCCATGTGACGCTGCTCATCCTACCGCGCCTGGAAAAGTACGCGTCCAGCACCCGCTTCGGGATCAAGTCCCGCGAGTTTGGCGGGCTGGTTGGCGACGAAGAAGTCCACCAACGGGCTGTCCACGACGGCATCAGTTTCATGGTGACTGGGCTGCGGTGGGTGACCAACGGCGGCGCGTCACAGAATCGTCTTCGGGGCAAGGCACGGCGTGAGCGGATACGCAAGGCACTGGCCGAGGTGGAGACGATGCCTGCGTGGATCAGCCGGCCGGCAAATGGCGACGCGGGGAGGAACGGGCAAAACGGGGCGGAGAAGGAAGGAGAGTCTGGCCTTGGCTGGTGGAAGCGGACTCCCAGCAAGCCGCCCAGTGAGGGGGACAAGGAGAATCAGAACAGGTCGACAGGCGAGGAGGTGAGGCAGCAACAGCAGCCTGTTGAGGAGAAGCAAGGTGGTGTGGAGAAGCAGCCCGTGCAGGAGACCTCAGCAGCAGGGGAGGCCGAGGTTCCCAAAGAGCCCCAGCTGGTCAACGAGCCAGAAGGCAATACTGCGGCCGATCAAGGATCTGAGCAAGCTCCAGCCGAGAAGGAACCGGAGCAAGCTCCCACCGATAAAGAACCCGAGCAGACCCCAGCTGAGAAGGAATTTGAGCAAGCGCCGACTGAGACAGCTCCCGAGCCGACGACGACCGAAAAGACCGCCGAGGCGGGACCGGCCAAGAATACGGAGGCTGCGGAACAAGGACAAGGGACGGAGGCAGCTCCGCCGGAGAAAATGTCTGAGGTGGAGAAGGTGGCTGAGGTAGAGAAGGCGGTTGAGGCAGAGAAGACTGATGAGGCAGGGAAGGCGGCTGAGGCAGACAAGGTTGATGGGAAATGAGGGGCGCTAAGGCATCGCTGGGCGGAGAGTAATTGAGGCCGTTGTTGAGGTTGAAGAGTACCTGCATGTGGATGGGATGCAACGCATTGTTGGTGTACATTTCTATGCCTGAAGCTTGATACCTTTGCTGGCTTTGTTGAATTTGCTTTGGACGAGGGCGGCAGAGCGTGGGAGGGGCTACCTACCAGGGATCAGCGCTAAGCGGTAGTTGTTGGGTGTATAAGTGAGAAGCATCGTTGCAGGCAGGGGCTTTGAGCTCGTTAGTTATACGACGGTGCAAGAGAGGCTGCCTGACGGGGTGTGTTGTGAAACAGTGAAGATTTTACAGTATAGTAGTAGTACACTCGGAGACAGACGTGAAATAACTGAAGACGTTTCAGTCGCACACTTTAGCAACAACGCCCGCACCATTCCTTCTCCCGCTCACGCATCGCCAAGGTACCATCCCATCCCATCACCCCTCTCCTTCTCCTTTCGCTTCCCCAATATCAATATCCATCAAGGAGTTACCCAACCGACCCCAAGCACAATCACAACCCGGCAACTAAAGTGAAGCCCACACCAGCTCCAGCAATCCAAACACAGATCCAAACCCCAGCGTCACCCCCCATCTTTCTCATCTCCAAGGCTCAAACCACCTCCCCTCTAAAAATCCGTACACCGCCCATTAAAGCTCCAATCCCCCCCACTCCCCCACCGCAGGGGCTCATTCTTCGGCCCACCGACCTCGCCGGTGGCGGGGTTCTTGTCGCCCTCAAACTCGGGCGGCGCGCCCTGCCGCATGCCGCCGCTGAAACTGCCCGCCGAGGGACTGCTGCTGCTGCTGCTGCTGGCGTGCAGTCCTTCTGTGCCTGTTGCTTGGACTTGGCTTTGCGCCTCCGGCGTGGGGGTTGTGACGTGTCGCGAGGTGGTTAGGGGTACGGTATCGGCGGCGGGGATGGTGGTGTGCGAGGAGAGGGCGGCTTCGGCGGCGCGTTGGAGGCGCTCGAATTCGGCTTGTTGGTCGGCTGGGAGGCGCGGCGGGGAGGGGGAGGATTGGAAGCTTGAGGAGAGGCGGATGGTGGTCGTCGTCGTCCGGCGGGAGAGGGGGCCTGTGAGAGGGCGGAGCGGGCGGAGGAGGCGCGACATTTTTGTCTTTGTGTTTTTCTTCTTCTCTTTTCTTATTTTCCCTCTTTTTGAGTAGCTGTGAGGAAGTTGGAGGTGGTCGGTTCTTCTCGGTGATGTGGTGATGTTGGGTTGCTGGCGAGTTGGAGGTCGGACGAAAATTGACAGGCCCGAGGCAATGACGGAAGCAGGTGGGTCCTGGACATTCCGCTGGGATGGATCTCCCAGTGGGGCCCAGGGTGGCCGGCAGGTCTCCCCGGCGCCACCTGCAAGGATGAGCCAGGGAGATCCCCCAGTGAACTTCAAACCCCATTCACACATCTCCATCTCACCACATACCACCTGGGACTGGCTTGGACATATCATGTTGCAACATGTTGCTGCCATGTTGCAGGTTGCAAGTAAAAATAAGACTAATGAATCGTGACCGAATTTCATTTTCCTTTTTTTTTCCCCTTTTTTCTTTCTCCCAGAACCCTGACTTTTCTGTCTCCGACGGATACAGTATGTAAGGTACCAAGAAATGCTTCAAGCCTGAAGCAGTGCTGGAAACCTGCTTTTTCCTTTTTCGTTTTACGTCTCCTTCTTTTTCCAGATTAGATTGGGGATTGAGTGTCTCTCAGTTTGACAGGAACTTTGCACAAGGTGAGGTGTCTTGATCAACGTTCCTCTTCACCCATTCCCCCAACGAAGTACATACCATACCGGATACAAAGTGCCATCTGCAGGACAGAGCGAGAGCATTATTGCCCATGTGATAGACAACTCTTGAAACAGTTGGCGGTCCATTATCAAGCGAATATATCCGTCTTGTATTGCAATACCCCATGACAGTAAACAAGCTTGAACGTGGAACCGTTGAGGGAGTAAAACGAAACCTCTCAAATGAATCGAATGGTCATCAAGACCAAGAGCAACGTATATGATTAGGCGTCCACCTCCTCCTCCTTACGTCCAGCTACTGCCGTCCATGGCTGAGCCGACCAACAGAATGTGAAGTGTCCAGAATGCCCTTATGCACCCACCCAGTGCTGTGCTATGCCGACAGAAACATTCACGACGCAAGAAAAGAAATAAAAAAACATGGTAACCAAGAGCCCAGCAGGCAGGGCTGTCTAAGCCCGACCCTTCCCCTTGTCCGTCTCGTCCCACTCGTCATCCGACCCCTCTGTAGTAGGCGCCACGGCCGTCCAGTTACCCGCCACGGCTGTCCCGCTCCCGTGGTCAGGGGGCGCGTATGGGTTCTCGTAGGGCATGACCCACGCCTGGGAACCAGTGGTCAGCAACCGACAAGCATGGGAGGTGGGAAGAGTCAGTCTGGTATACTCACCCCGGGAATCCTCGGTGCGTCGGCGGGGTCTGGCGATGGCGGAATGTACCGATTGCTCGGACCGGCCTGGGCCGCCTGGTTGGCGTAGTACGCCTCCAGAATCTTGCTGGTATATGGTTCGTAGTAAGGCACGTCGGGTGAGGTGACGGCTTCCGACCGGGTGGATCCGTATGTCAAGGCGGGTGAGTCGGGCACCGTAGAGAGACGGGAGAAGCGGGCGGTCAGGTCGCTTCCCAGCTCACCCCCGCTGCTGGGGCTGTACTTGGGCATATTATTGATGGCCCGGTCATCACCCTTGCCGTTGAGAATGTCGAGCTGTTTGGTCGCTGACGGCCGCTTGCTCGGATCCATGCTCGCCATCCTCCGCATGTTTGCGTACACGTCAATCATGGAGATCTGCACGAGCCAGGTGTGCACGTCGGGCACGCGCATTTGGGAACACTTCAATCGGAACTGCGGGGTTCGCGTCCACACGATGGTGGCAAACAGCGACCAGATATCGATCCTGCTGGTCTGTTGTTTCCGGTGGAACACCTCGGGGGCCATGAAGGGTTCTGTCCCCGCGGTAGTTCGTGCCAAGCCCGGGTCGTTGGAGAGCCCAAAGTCGCCGAGGCGGAAGTGGTACTCGCCCTCGTCGTTGTATTCCCACAGGATGTTCTCTGGCTTGACATCACGGTGGATGATGTTGTGCGAGGCGATGCACTGCAGCGCGAGGAGCATCTGGCGCAGCACGACGTTGGACAGTGCGTACTCGTCTTCCACGCCCACCTTCTCGACGAGCGTTTTGAGGTTGCCGAGCATCAGCGGCATGAAGATCTCGCCCCAGTCGTCGCCCTTGCCGCCGCCGGCGTAGTCGAGGATTTGCAGGACGTGCTCCTATCAGGGCGTCAGCACGAATAATAGTCATGGCGCGTGGAGGTGGAGATGGAGAAGACAAGAATCCACAATAATAAAAAAGACTGACATGTTGTATCCTGTCGTCCCTGTTGATCCGAAAGAGGTTCGCAATCTCCCTGGTCGCGAACTCGAGGTTCTTGCCCGACAGCTTGTGAAACTTCTTGACGGCGATGATCCTGCCGTTGGTGGCATCCAACGCCCACGATACGACGCCGTACGTGCCGCTGCCGACCTCACCGCCCAGAATGTAGCTCTTGCGGCGGGAGTTCATGGGGCCCATGGTATATGGATTGTCCTTGGGGAGGCGGTATAGCCCGTCCGACTGCCATTGTATCTCGAACTGGTACCATTGGTCTCTGCCAAAGGCGATGCGCGAGTTGATGCCACGCGCGACAAGGACCGACTTGGTGTTGCTGCGGAACTTGACGGTGTAGCAGTGGCTTTGGGGGAGGGGCTCGACGGTGCTGTTGTCTGAGAGGTCCCACAGGAGGACGGCGCCGGTATCCTCGACGACGGAAAACGAGGCATGGATGGCGGAGATATGCGGCGATGATTTGCTCGAACGCGAGTCCGGGAGGTATATGTCAGCCCCGTCGCGGCCCAGGGTACACACCTGCTTCTCCGGATCCGAGAAAGACAGCCACAGCCCGATGGTGTCGTTGACGCAGCAGCGGAGGTGTTGGTTCCTCGGGTGGTCCACGGCTTTCCGGGCGGGGTTGTTCAAGGGAGCAAGGACAAAGGCAGGTTCCACGGGCCCGGACGTCTCCTCGAGGTCGTCAGAGTAGCTGACGTCCATGGTCAACTGTTGGGTGGTTGAAGGAGGGGCAGATGGCGCAGCCAGGGGGCACAAGTGCGGGGCTGTTCCGTAACGGGAATGATACAGCCAGGCCCAACGGGTGCCATGAACCCGGAAGAATGCCGCTGGCCAACTTGACCGTGTCGCTGACAGGTGGACGAGGTTGTTTTGCAGGACAGAGATCGGAACAAGTCGATGTGGTTGTGGTTGTTGCGGCGGCGCGGGCGGAGTGTGGTTGGGTAGGCAGGCCTGTTCCGACCGGAATCACACGGCGAAAATGGTCAAATGGACCATCATGCAGCGCCAGCGCTCACATGCTGCGGGACGCGGGGGTCTCGCCGCATCTCCTCCGAATGATCAAGCCCGCCGTGACGCCGCCCATTGGCTCCGGAAGAGCGTTGGCAGGAGCCGAGTCCCACCCTTTAGGCAAATTATGTGTGCTCTTCGGCCAGGAATAAGGAGGCTCTGCAGTGCTTGCGCTTGATGCTTCTGATAGCACCAGGATGGCCGCTTCGCAGCGACACACTGTCGCCCGATTGAGACCTCTCTAGGAGTCCAGGGTGACCTAGCTGTTGCGTCGAATACTGGTCTGCAAAAGAATAATTATGTGATCAAGTTCATGCTCATGACAGTATCAAGCAATGAATGCAACCATTCGTCCGCCCACACCGCAGAGCTGTAGCTAATAACTCATAAACAACGTTAGTTAGGAAGAGAGCAGCAGCTGAGTTAAGGTGAACACCGCGGGGAGCCGGGCCGCGAACCGGGGTTCGTGGTGGTGCCGCCTTCATGAGCACTGAGGGAGCACTTACAAGGCGAAGAGAGTTCATCAGGACTTGAGACACGCTGATGTCTTCTTTTTGCGGGATGCACAATGCCAAGTGGAAGCTGGAAGTACAGATTACAAATTTCTTCAAGTTCTCAAAGGGTCAAAATAATACGGGAGTGACGAACACAGCGCGCTCCCTTCCTCCTCGGGATGCGGGTAATTAACGAGAGAATATGCAATTAAACAACAGAGACCATCACGACTTGGACTTCGAGCGTCGACTTGCAAGCCAAAACGGGCGGTTAATCCAGCTTTTAATAACCAGAACCGTTGTTGGCTTAAACGGGAGAAAAAGACGAACAATGACAATTGCGAAATGACAACTGTGAAAGTGGAAAAAGTTAAGGACGAAACGCGATTTGAACGCGTGACCTACCGGACTGCAGCCGGTTGCTCTACCCCTGAGCTATTCGTCCTGCTGCTTGTTGAAAGTGGACTCGGATCCAGTCCTTCTGAAGGGCCGCAAAGGTGGAACCCGAGTCAGGGTTTCCACAAAACCCTCAAATTTCAGTGAGGGACGGAGGAGACCAGGACAAGGCCGTCATAACTTCGGGATATGATATTCAGAACCTCTGGCGGCCCGGATCGTTAATTCTACATACTGGACAGACCGCCATAGTGGCGAGTTGAATGGACGGCATCCAAACGAGTGCTGGAATGAGCTGGCCCCAACATCCAACCTGTCTCCCGTCTCCCAATGGTATTGTTTAATGTGCTCTGATTTACCATGTATCAAATGGTGCATAAGACCGAATCACAGAATATTAAGCCAAATCCAAGCCGGGCAGATAAGATCATTCAAAATACATATCGAGATGCACCCTTCATCTCTCTCCTCCTGCGGAAGAGATGCAGAATGCTGGAAGTGTGGCCTAGTTAATTAATTGTTAGGTATGATCCCTCGCCAGTCACAACAATATCATCATTGCCCCAACCATTTCCTTTTAACATGCCTGTCTTAGAACCGCTGCATAGCCTCTCTTGGCTGTGATGATCATGTAGATGACACACCAATGGGGGATGATGGGAGTCTTCGACAACATGTCAGACCAAGAGACCCCTAGTCGTTGGGCAACTATCAGGCATTCACCGCAACTGGGGAACCTCGGGAGGTAACGTTGTAATTAGGTGACTTGAGCAGACTCTTGATGAGGCACCCAGCCACATGCACGTCTGCAACCCGACTTAGCTGTTGGGTAGGCTGTTGGGAAGAAGATAAATTGGTCTTTGATCAAGGAGATTGATTTGATCGAAAATAGTTATGAAGACAAAGGTATTTTCAAGGTAATTATCTCTGGTATACGCCGATGTTCTACGATCTAATTATATCAACTCAGTGACGGTCACAGCCACCATTTTACAGTAACAACACGGTCTTGCACTTTCAGGATCATCCCTCACCATTAAAACGGTGGTGGAGACCATTTCAAACCCCCCCCCCCCGGCACCGACCAAGCTCGCTCTGGTAGGTAATGTAACGTCATGTACCTAACTACGTGCACAGCCTAGGAGCAAAGATCTGCCTATTGTTGCCAACATGTCTCACCAAGAAGCTAGGTGTTCTGCAACTACCTTAGGGCTTCTCGCTAGTCCTGTGGCTTTTGTGACAAGCGTCCAATGTCAAGACAACAATCCGAAGTTCTGACAGTCAGCGGCGAGACATTTGGCCCGACTCTCGCCCGCAAACGTAGCTGTGGTTGTTTCGATTGCCACCCACCTGTGACGCGCCCAGAGTATCCCAAATTAAACATTAATATCCACTTCTGCACACTGGAATTTGGAAATGCGGTCTCAACCAATCGATATGAAAGTCCGTTGCCCGAGCCCGGTGAATGGGACGAGTCGGTCAAGTTGAATAGTGTTTATTTTCGGCGAGAGACTTTCACGGACTCCGATCGTTTACCCGGATAGACGATGTGATGCTTGCGACTCGTATACGGACCACTCCCAAACCCTCTTGGTGCCCAGTAGACATCCCTCATTTGATGAATCGCGAGTCGTCGAGCATTGGCACTGCCTTGGTAATTTCGGACTCGGTGTGTTGTGGCCAACAGCTGACGGCGTTGAGTTCTTGGACGAGAATGATATTGCAACATGATCGACAGAGATGACAACAGGATCCGCTGTTTGCATCAATGTAGCAAGGCTGGGCTCGAAAACGGGTAGAAGGGAGAATAAAGTATCTGATATTCATCAAAGTATAAAAAGGGGCAACTGTCCTCTATGTCTATTCGCATAGCCTGTCCCTCAACAACCCCATCCATCACTCAACAATACCTATTTAAGACAGACCAAACCACCATCATCAACATGCGTCTCTCATTCGCACTCGCTCTCCTCACGGCCACGCTCGGCCTGGCTACCCCCGTCGAGGACGCCTCCCCCCAGGAGGTCTCCGTGCCGATGGAGGCCCGCGACGTCGACTCGCTCGCGGCCACCCCGCTCGAGAAGCGTGCCTGCAGCAGCAACGGGTGCAAGTGCGTCAAGGGCCTGCGCCAGGGCCAGTACTGCGGCGCCTGCGTCTGGAAGGGCGACTATGTCATCACGGCCAAGCGCAACCTCAAGCACATCTACGAGTGCTCCCCCTCGGGCGCGTGCTGTGATTATGGCACTGGCGGCGACTGCAACACTGGCCACGGTCGCTGCGGGCCTTACTAAGTGTCTTGTGTCGGAACGACAGAGGAGAGGTCACGATGGGCTCAGGGGTCGAACATGGAGTGGGAAGCAAAGCTGGAAGCAGGGGAAACGGGAAACTTTTGTCTTCTCCTTCATCGTTTTTGAGGCATTTCCTGGCATCCGATCACTCTTTTCGGACCAAGAAGCCAGCAGTTTGTTATATAGCCTCAACTCCAGGCACAATGGCAGTAGCTCGATGCTGAGCCTTGACCCATTCAGTGTGCACTCGTCCCATACCAACTGCTTTCATAACTCATCTCTCATGTCCGCGTGCTGTCAACCGTTCTACGGTTCCACCTGGCGTACATGTGGCTCTTCCCGTCCCTCATCCCCCCGGTCCGCCGGCTCGTCATCGGTCGCCTCATGCTTGTGCAGCTTAATGTTAATAAACATGGCGAATAATCCGACATCGTACGCCAGCCGCAGAGCTCCGGCAGCGACAAAGGCTACCCAGAACCTGTTGCTGCCCGCCAGGAAACCCGTGATGGTCGGCCCTATCATCGAGGCCAGTAACCGCAGCATGCTGGTGATGCCCATGACAGCCGTCCGTTCCTCGGGCCTCACCACGGCGGCGATCAGCGCTGCCCGTGGTGCCTGGTCCATATTGTTGAGCCCAACCCGCAGCAGAAGCAGGGCGACGGTGAGGGGAACGGTGCTGGCCAACGGGAAGACCAAGACAGCCGCTGACGAAGGGATGTGGGTGAAGACCATGGTGTTGACCAGGCCGATGTAGCGCGCCAGGGGCACGGCAAAGATGCCCGACAGCCCAGACAGCAAGTAGCTGGTCGAGATGATATCGCCGAGCGTCGATTTGGGAAGGTGGAACTTTTGATCGATGTAGTAGGTCGTCAGCGACATGTTGGCCATGCCGTCGGCCACCGAGTCGACCATGAGAAGGAACCAGAGGACGGCAACGATGGACAGCGTCTCGCGGGAGATTTGAGCAACCCAGCTCGTCCTCGCCTTTGGTTCCTCCTCGTTCTCCTGGCCATCCTCCTCCGGTCGTGAGCCGTTGAGAAGCGGCTCCCTCTCGCGCCCTTCACTCCGTGCCGCCACTTGCAGACTCTTCAACTCACACCTCTCGGACAGCAGGGCCGCGGCTCCCATATTCACCACCCCCATGACCGCATACAGCCAAAAGCACCCATGATACGCATCCAGCAACGTCCATCCCTCCCGTCCACTCAAGCCCTCGATAATCCTCCCGGACATCTCAGTCCCCACGGAGCTCCCCAAGCTGGCCAGCGTGACATACCACACCAAGACATCCGCCCTCGTAGCCGGCGTGGTCAGCTCCGAGACAATCGACTCCTCAATCGCCCGGAACGGCCCAAAATCTCCTCCCGTGGCGCTGATGACGCCAACCACCGCGGCGCCCAACAAGACCCAAAAGTCCTCACACAGCGCAAACACCGCCCCGGACACAATCATCAAAGTGCTGCCCGCCATGAGGGTCCTCCGCCTGCCGACGCGGTCGGCCACAAGCGTGAGCAGAAGCGAGAGCACCACATCGCCGAACAGGGTCAGCGTCATGAACAGGCCGATGCGGGAGTCAGAAAAGCCAAGCTCGGCGAAGAAGAGGGCGAGGATGAGCGAGCTCGCGCCGTAGGCGAACATGCGGCAGGACCGGGAGAGGATGACGAGCACGGCGTCGAGGCCCGTCGACGAGACCGACGAGAGGCCGGACTCGCGGTGGAGGGTGCCGAGGAGGGGTACCATCTTGTGTCCGGTGTGCGAGGGTCAGACCCCGAGGAATATCCTTTTTGGTCTGGTCCTCGAGAGTCAATGATAAGGTGAAAAGGGACGTATTCTGCGAGCCTTGTGAAGATTCGGCTTGAGCGTTTATCCAGTCTGGCAAATCCGTGCTCCGCCCTCAACACCGGGAACTTGACCAACCGTCACACAGCCTTCTCCTCAAGCGCGAGCCAAAACAAGAAAAATTGACCGTCGCAGTTAAACCCGGAGCTACTCCGTACACTTATCCGAGCCGGTTTCGGCTTCCGGCGGACCCACCTCGTGGAGTCACGCGATGGCGGCATCCAACGCAATCCAGGCCCCGGGCGAGCTCGTATATGCGATATATCCGTGTCGATATGTGCGACGACAAAAACAAACCACCACCAAGAAAAGTTACAATTTACATGCCAAGAACGGTTCACACAAAAGCCGCCTGTGTCATTCGTCATAAAACAACCCTGCGTTCACCGCCAGGCTGCTCGAGCACACCGAATTGTACATACATACTCTCTCCCCCAACTCCCCCTGATACACATTATCTACTACCCGGCCCAGCCAGTATAACGTTCAAAAATGAGTCGCCTGCTCTTTGTGTCCCCGAACCCGGAACCCAAGTCCCCTAAACGCCCATCATAGCAGTCATGACCCAGACCGAATGGCCATGCACCGTCCTAACCAAGCAAACACCAAAAACCAGGGCACCCCAGCCCAGACCGTCTTCCATACCTGTGCCAGACCAGACCAGACCAGACCCGGCCATAAAATGCAATTTTGCCGCCCAAACGCCTCGCTAAACGAGTAAAAGAACCAAAACAGACCAAGTAATAGCATGAGAACAGCATGTACAAAAGAATCGAAGAAGAAAAAACAGGTAGAAAAACCAGCCGTTTCTCATACAGCACCAGGAGGCGGCACAACCAGTGTCCCCCCCACCTCCCGGTCCGTGCAAAGCCGTTCCCCTTTGGACTGTGGTCCCTCAGACCAAGCCAACAAAAGGCAGACAATATAGAACGTGTGTGTTGTGTTGTGTGTGTGTGCGTGTGGTGTTGTGGCTTTCTGATGCTGAGTGGAAAGGGAAGCCGGGTGAGTTGAAAACTCGCCCTTTACCTCTTTGCATTCGAGCATGCAGAAATAAAAACGTAGCCCCGTCGACAGTTGAGACATAGGAGATGGTGATGGTGACGGCGAGGGAAAAGGGGGTTGCATGAGCGAGAATCAGAGAATGGAAATAGTACCATAACAGAACAGACAACGGTGGGTGGTAGGAAAGGACGTAGGAAAGTCGACGCGGGTTCAGGGGGGAAATGGCTTGATGCCGCGGTCCGTGTGTAGGGAAGCGAAGTAAAATAAACAGAAGAGGATCATCATAAACCATGAGGCAGGGAAAACGACAAACACAAGAATTTGACAGGGGGTGATGGAAAGGAGAAGGCATCAGTCGTAACGTGGCTTGTTGAGTGGTGGTGGTTTGGGAACGTTTGTGAGACAAAAATGGGGGTTGGACCAGCTCGTGATCTCAACAACACAAAGATAACCTCGAGAGGCCGAGGCAAAAAAGAAAAAGACAGGAAAAAAAAGAAACTGCCCACGCCGTGACTAGCACACACCGGCAAACGTCATCTCAAACGGCAGATCAGCAAGATCATTCGCAGTGGCCTGCATGGTGGCAGCCTGCGGGAGGATCTGATCCATGGTGCAAACGCCGCCCGCCGGAGTGATGGTGGCAGTAGACGAGAGGGGCGATGTGTAGCGGTGGCCGTGGCTGTCAAGTCCCATCATCCCCATGTCGCCCTGTTGTTGCTGGATGTGGTTCAGATCCGAGGTTTTGTAGCCAAAGCCCGCCATGCTCCGCAGGTCTGCGGGCGGGAATCCGACGCTGTCGGCCCCATTGAGACGGAACATGTCGGCCAGGGGCCCGTCGAGCTCCCCCGGGTAGGAGGCACCGTTCAGGTTGATGGTGTGGCCGAAACCGGCCCCGACGCCAGCAAACGTGGCCATGTCAAAACGATCCGAGCCGTTGTCCATGCATGCATTCATGGGAAGTCTGACTTGCGGGGAGTTGTATTGGCCGTCGGCGAGCTCGTCGTCCATGTCGTCGGCGTCCATGGCCCCGACAGAATCGGTCCCGTCGGGCACGAGGGCGCCGTCCTGGTCCATGGGCACCGTCACCTCAACCATCCACAGCTTCAGCTCGGCCATGGACGGCCAGTCACCGCCGCCTTTGCCGCCGCGCTTCTCCTTCTCCTCGGCCGCCGCCTTGGTCTGCTGTCCGTTCTTAGCGCCCTTCGGGGCCTTGACCTTGAAGTGTGTGCGGCGGAGATGGGCAGCGGCATTGTAGTAGGCGCCGTACTGCTTGTTCTGGGAGCAATGCTTGCAGTCCCGCAGCCGTTTGACGGCCGTTTCAGCATGGGGGATTCCGTACAAATCCGGGTCGCGGCAGATCCACTTCTTGACCATGCTCCTGTGTTTGGCCTCGGTGTGTCGGCGCAACTCATGCTCACCTCGGAAGCCTTCGGGGTGGT
Source organism: Chaetomiaceae sp. PYS4301M (assembly GCA_023628425.1). Taxonomy (NCBI): domain Eukaryota; kingdom Fungi; phylum Ascomycota; class Sordariomycetes; order Sordariales; family Chaetomiaceae; species Chaetomiaceae sp. PYS4301M. Next base: position 219,726 of record JAMAKR010000043.1, read on the forward strand.
CCTGGCACTGGTTGCACATGACCTTGGGATGCCTCGGACGCTCGTACTTGGCCTTGGCGATGACGGTCTTGCCATCGTTGGGTGACGAGCTGTTGATGGGCTCGGCCATCTCCTGCTTGACAGTGCCGGCGGCCGGCTTTGGCTGGAGATGGCGAGACTTGGCGGCTGCGCAGTTTTGTCGGGCGAGTACTTCTTTGGCGCGGAGTTGCAGGGATGAGTTCGACTTGACGCTTTCCTTCGACAAGGAGCGCTCCATCTTCCCAGAGTGGTACTGGCTGAGATCGGGGAGGGATGGATCAGCGGATGGGCTGGACTGAAGACTCGACTGAGATGATGACATCTCCATGGGATGCTGATGCGGATGATGAGGAAGGGCAGGATGCGTCGGTGCAAAAGAGGGATATGCATGCGGAAACGAGTTTCCTCCCATGGCCCCAGCATTCGAGTCCTCAGACAAGCGTTTTCCGAGTAGCGAGGGGTGGGTCGCAACGGGGAGAGAATAAAAGTTGCCATGATGAATGTTGCCCTGTGCTGACTGCTCTGATCGGATCCGAACCATGTCAGTGAACTGGCCGGTGATGAAGGAGCCGTCGTTCAGCGAGCTGTTGCACCGTGACATGGGTGCGGTTTCGAGTGTTGGCCCTGAGATCATGGAACCGCAGACAGACGGAAAGCTGGAACTGAGCTGTTGGTCTGGATCCTGCGGGGACAGCAGGGCTGATGAACGGGCGTTGATATTTATGGGCGAGACGGTCATGCGCAAGTCATCCTGGTGCAGCTTGAGGTACTCGTCGATGCCCATCTCCCGTCCGAGCTGGCTGTGCTGCGGTGATTCGACCATGAAGGAGCTGCTTGGCGCAAAAATGTCTGTGGAGTATTGCAACTGTGCTGGCTGGTGAAGATAATCACCAAAAGAGCCGGGGCCTGCCGTGGTGAGACCGAGCGGCAGAACCAAGGTCGACGGATGGTATGGTCCCTCGGAGACGGAGGCATCCGTGTTGGGGCCCAGAGGGGGGATGCTCGACCTCGATGTCCGCATCATGGGGGCTGCCATCGAAGATGCGGCATCATGTGTCGTCTTGGAGCGTTTCATGGGACGGCTTGACTTTGGGTCCTGCAGGACGACGAGTGAGCTGGGCTGCACCTCGGGTGCCGTTGACGGCGATGAGGTCTTACCTGCTTGGGGCGGTCTGGACGACTTTGGAGGTTGGAAGTGGGGCAGAGGGCCATGATGGCGTTACTTGATCGGCCACTGTTTCCGATAACAGGGCGTGATGGCGATCCGTGGCACCTCGCGTCGTTCATGTCGGAGGGAGGGTTGGTGGACGAGGGCGAGGCTTGAGCTCTGCTGAGCTGTTGCATCAATCTGATCTTCTCCCTCTCATTCTGTTGGAGCAAAGTCCTGATCTGGTCAACATCGCTTGGTTGGCTCATCCTCGAGGACGAGGCGGGTGGTAATAGGAGTGTTGGCAGATGGTCGAACGCAAGCCTTGGTTGACGTTGAGCCGGACGGGGTGAGGCGACAAGGTCTACGCGGAGCGTGCTGTGTGGCTCCGAGCATGCAGCAGAGCGCAAGATTGGGTGCAGAAGGCAGCGAAACCAAGCACGACGATGAGTGGGGAGACAAGAAGAGAAGAGGAGATTGGCAGCGAGAGAGGATATTTATCCAGTCAAGGCAGCGAGGCTTCGAATATGCAGCAGATCTTTGCAGATATGAGCTTGGATGGGGAAGGTAACGACGAAGTAACAAGAGAGAGAGCGCGGAATTTCAGGTCGAAACGAACCCTGCACCCTGCATCCTCGGTCGGCAAACAGTGGGTGGGATGTCCAGCGGGCGTGGAGGCTCTGGACTGCTAGAGGCACATCCATGCAGACAGACGCCAGGCACACCACCCTCAACTCCTCCGACAACACAACCCACACAGCTCCCCACCACACCGAACTTGGCTGGGCAAGAGAGGGTGACGACTTGCTGATCAACGGTGTAACCTGACAGGGGTGGTTCCGGGGAAGTTTCGATAACGAGCCGCACTGACACTGCCACCGACCCCGGACTGGCGGCGCTCATCATCATCGGCGCAGTCCCGATGGCCCAAATGGGACCGCTGGGCTGCATGCTGAGTGTGGGCAAGGCCAGAAAGTGACATGAAGGAAAGGGATCGACTCCCCGGAGTGTCCAAACCGGGAGCAGTCAACAGTTCTGTGCTGCGTGGTTCCCTAGTCAACGTTGGGTTCTCGATGACTGGCCCAGAGTCGTCTTTGCAACTTGCCACTTGCCCAGCGCAGCCAGCAGTCTTGACGGGCTTACGATGGGTGACAGTTCGTTCTTGGTGGGCGATGGTGGCTCAGTTAGCGCACATAGCGTCCTTCCTCCCTTGAGCCAGTTGGCGGCAGGCCTCGCGGCAGGCAGCGAGAGGGAAACCTGGATGCAGAGCGGAAGAGGGTTCAGCAGCTGTCATCGCTCGCTAGCGAGCCTGTTAGCGGTGCCCGGCTGAGCCCGGTCAGAGGGCGATCCAAAGCAAGATAGCGCCAAAACCCACAGGCTGGGAAACCATTGGCCGATGAGTTTTGGGCGGCTTGGTCCCTTCTGAGAGGGATCTCGTGTCCCACGGCATGCCACGGCGTGCGACTCGCGGCGTCCCATGCCGTGGGAGGCTGCCAGGCAGGGAGTGCGCGGGACAGCAGCAGCCAGCCAGTTGGCTCGGGTTCCCAACTGACAGAAGCAACATCGCTGTGGGGACAGCGCGGGACACTGGCGCGGGATGTTGGGATGTTGGAGTGGCCCCCTTGTGCCCTTGGCTGCATCCTTCATGTTCTGGAACCCCTGCTCATCCATCCCGATCTCTCTTGAGATGGGTCCTTCAGATTCGCGGGGCAATCAATGATTGAAACGCCAGGGTGGTCGCATGAGACACACCCGGGATCCATCGTTTGGAGGTTGAGATTTCGAGCATCGGGCCACATACTCTTCACGCGGACCTTGTCATGGAATACTACAGCCATCCTTGGAGCGCAGACTTTGGAAATAAAACGGTCCATACTCCCGTATTAGGTTCTGCGGATTCCTGTCGAAAAGAAGTTCTGGGGAGCGAAACATTGGATGAGAAGAAGTGGAGCAACTTAGGTTGTGGGAAGGGGAGCAAGAGTTGGCCTGGGGCAACAGCACCCCACCACCGGGCACCCCCAACGCCCTGCGCCCACTGCCTGCGTTGGCAGGCCCCACACGCCGGTGCGAAGGCGCCCACTTCCCATCCGAACTTGGCTGCTTGGCAGACTCGAGGCAGACAACGTTGACGTTCGCTGGAGTTCGATGTTCCAAACAAAATCCATGCGATGCCATCAATCCTCTCGAGCTCGAATCAACCCTAAAATAATACGGTTGACATCACAAGTTCTCAAAGGAGAGGAGGCCAGGCAATGCGACCGTCGAAAGGGCCTCTTACGGAGCGAAAAAATAACTTGCCTCCTGTTTGAGTACCGACCTTGCAAAACGGCGCTGACACTAAGTTTTGCTCCAGTGTCTCTCCATCCCGCCCTGTTGTTGACCGAAACGGCCAACCATGTTGTGTCAGCAAAAAGAAGAAATGCAACGGACTCGCAGAGCTGCCTAGGTAGGCCGCTGCCGGGATGACCCGAGGAACCCTTCTCCATCACCCATTCGCCAGACTCCCAAACTGGCTTCCAGGCCTAGATGGGCAGCCTGGCCACCGTGTCAGCGGTGTCACCACCGCAATCGCTTCCGTGCAGCCCGGATGGAGGGTTGTCGACAACGGCCAGCAGGGCACGGCCAACCATGGACGCCCGCCTCACTCATGTCAACTGGCGCGCATCCCTTGCAACTGCAGGGCTTGTCACGGCCATGGTGATTGGCTTGCCAGGGGCCAAAGTGAGGCGGAGGATTCTGACTGGACACAAATTGCCGGTTGGGCCCTGTCCACAATCGTCCCGACATGATGGATGGCCGAACCCCCCACCCACTCGCACCCCCGGGCGCCGGCCCACCCGGGCGGGTGCCACGGGCTTGCACCTCCGCCCGCCACAGCTTCAACTTGCTCACAGTGGTCGGGCGGCGCTCTCGTGGGTCTCGTTGGGCTTGAGGCTTGAGCCTTGGGCTTCAATTCCTGCTGGTCCACACCGGCTAAGTGAGCTCGTGCGCCTGGACCACAGCAGTGGTGCAATGCTGGCCCGTTGGCTGCCGCAGTGACACGTTGCTGGTCACCCGCGTCTTCACCTCGGTCCCCTTGCTGACCCGAAACGACACTCACTGTGTCTCCTGATTACCTGCAGCAGCAAACCCTTGGGGAACCACGAGGTGAAGCGTCCAATGGCAACTGCCAAACAGGGGACGTCAGGCTCTTGATGACTCCTCGGCGGAGGGTGTTGAAGCCGGTGAAGGATGAATGGCGCTCTCGGCATGTCTGGGCGCCGGCAGGCGTCAACTTCGGGAGCAGGGGTGGGTCGGATCCGGCTTCCGGCCATTGCTTCCATCACCGAGTCCCGTCGACCATCGTAACGCTTTTCGGCTTTTGCCCAGCATGTTCGGAAGCTCGCAAAAATGAACCCCGCCACTCGACCCGAGACGATGGACGACTCAATCCGCCCAGACGACAAGCTCTTCAGCCAATACTATGCCGCTGGGTTCACGACATGGCAGAGGCTGTACCTGAAGCGTGCGGCCTGCCCCGAGTTCCCCTCCGACCTTGTCGACTTTGAGCATGCCTGCCAACAACATCACCCCTTCCTTCACAACAGTGTAGAACTGAAACCGGGCTCTAATCTCCACGCAACCGGCACGTACACTTGGCATGCGGGCAACGGCGACTGCAGTCTTCCGCCAGTCCAACAAACCTACTCGCTACCCGTCACAACCCGCCGCCCCATTGCCGTCTCCGTCGGCTCCTCACCCGAACAGTTCCCGACATGGTTTGGGGACAAGGGCAACCACACCGGCATCTTAACCCTCGCGTGGGCGCACGTCTTGTCCACGCGATGGGCCGAAATTGTACAGCCAGGCTCCACCACGCACGAGTACACCGAGAGCTGCGCTCAGTGGAGCCAGTCGGAGACTGGAAGCGCCCACAAGCGTGGCGAAGAGATCCCCGTCGACCTTGGACCGGTAACGCCTTGTACGGCAAGGTGGTGGGCTGCCGTCCTCGCGCCAGGCCAGGGTTGGATCACAGGCATACGCGACAACGAGGGTGACTTCCACCTGGCCCCATGGTCAACCAAGCTTGACGAGTCGACCAGGCGGTTTGTGCTCTTGTGGACATCAACGTCTCCGGGGCCCCGAACTTACCTGCCCATGCCGTGCTTCTTCCTCGCCGCCTCTTTCATATCAGCGTACGCTGCCTATCATGGTGTCGAGGAACAAAGCCGGGCGGCCTTTGCCGCGGCGTTGATGCTGCCTTCAGCTGGCTGCAACGAAAATCCAATCACCTTACCCAATTTTCGACCACCATCTCGCAACCACGTGCCTGGCCCATCGTTGAGTAGTCGTGCCTCCCAAACTACCCTCTGGGGCCATAACGTGCACCAGCTGGACAAACTACTCACCCTGAGCTGCAACCACTTCATACCCTCGCTCCTGAGCAGTGTCATTTTCGAGCCGGAAATTCCCAGCAACGTCTGCGGCGCCTGGATACAAGGAGCCTTCGCGGTCCTGGACTCGATTGCGGCCAAAGCCGACCTGCAAGCCCGCACGGGGACACTCATGTCTCGGAACCCCAAGCTGGGGTTTCTCTGGCTGGGTGCCACGCTCCTGGGTATCCAAGACTCTGTCCTCAGCGGGATGCGGGACCTCCTCTACCCCATTGATCTGACCCTCGCCGGGTGGACCGGCACGCTGATGTCCTTTATCCAGGAGCCCGTGAGAGACACGGCGGCAACCGAAGAGGGCATAAGCAAGGCAGATGAATGCCGGCTGCTGTTTCTTTCCCAGTCGGCATCTCACACGTGCCATCCCCCGGTGGCCTTCCAGCCCTCTGGGATTACGGCGCTCAGAGATTGTAGCGTGGAGGTGCAGGAGCATGCGCGCTGTGGCGGCCGCCATGGCCTTTCTTTTTCTGGTTGGACCTGGGACTGTCAAAGCGGGCCACTGTCGTGCTGGCCGTATCCCGGTTGTGTGCCGGTGCTGGATTACAGGGAGCAGGACGACGGGGAGCAGGACGACGGGGAGCAGGACGACGGGGAGCAGGACGACGGGGAGCAGGACGACGGGGAGCAGGACGACGAGGAGCAGGACGACGAGGAGCAGGACGACGAGGAGCGAGATGACGAGGAGCGAGACGACGAGGAGCGAGACGGCGAGGAGCGAGATGACGAAGAGCAAGAGACAGCCGACTCACAAGACGACGAGATCGAGATCGAGGTCGACTTCAGTCATATGGACCGCAGCCACGACTGCTCTGAGCAGGTCACTCGCTCCATATTCATGTGGCTTCGTGGAACTGGTGCGCCCCCCATGGCCGAGGAGGAGATCGGGCGACGAGAGCGTTGAGCCCGAGGTGGACGGCTGGCTCGATCATCGGCAGGAGCACGAGGGGCGTTAAGATCGGGTCGCGGATTGCCCAGTGCGTGATGCCTCCCCCGCGACAACCTCGGAGGGAATGTATAGCCCCCATGAATGTATGCGGGGGAGACGCGCCTCTCTTCGGGTTGCCTTGTTTTCTAAAACCTCTTGACCGACGTGGGATGCCCAGAGATCGGAGACAAGGCGTTGCGAAGTTCGGTCCTCTCGGTAGGTACGTTGCCCCCTTCTTGATGATTGATCCGCACTCCAAAATAACATACGAAGGAAGACCAGACCTTTTCTGTCTTGTACTCACAACCAGCGGTCTGCCTGCAACGCAATACCAGACCACAGATTGACGCAGATCATGAGCTGCTTTCCACCCGCTATTGTGCAGCAGGCCCCGCCCCGTACATGTATGGCATCGCGGCATCGAATGAATCAACCGGGTCACGAGTTTTGCGAAACCGACGCGACACTTCGTACACTCCCGAACGTTCCATGGCAACGAACCTGCACCTCCTGGTGGGGTCTGGCACGCGTTGGAGTCTGGACCATCGGTGGGGTGGGTGTGTGGCCGGGGACGCATGTGGTCCCAGCGTGTGGGGACGGAGGGTGTGGGGAACATTGAAGGACAGTTCTGGAGTTCTTGATCATGTCGTCATCGTCCCAAAGTTCGAGGGACGGGCCGCGTGCACGCTGCGTTGCCAAGACTCCAGAAACTCGATCTTGTTTCCTCATTGGTCACGTCTCACTTTTGGACTTAACCACCCCACTCAGTTGAGTTCCATACACTTGAATTTCTGGTTGCTTTCCAACCTTTTCGAGATTCAACCGAGTTTGGTTCAGGTTGCCTTTGGCGCGACAAAACGTGTCAGTGTTGATTCCCCCACCTCATAGGCATAGCAAACCGGCATTGCTGCAAAACACTCAATGAGATCTCGATCCATCCAGACACGGTTTTGAGATTGGTTCCTTCTTCTTCTCCCCTTCTGCAAAAGGATTGAGACGATGGCGATAGCCAGGTATTGGTGACAGTGACTTTTGAAACTCCATAGACAAAAGAGGGCAAAGAGACGGCAGATCTATTGATTTACTTCAATAATTCAGTATCAACTTAGAAGGGACGGGCTTTCAACCGTGCCAATTTGGTGAGCCAATGGTACTCTGGCCTGTGAGTCAAGCCCAACTTCATTAGTTACCTTAGAAATGAGTCAGGTGGCTCCGGGCCACGTATGTTGAGTCCCAACACTGTCTTGACCACAAACGAGGCTCTAACAGGTAATGGAGACTCTAACAGGTAATGAGGAGTATCATTGTCCAGACTATTACTATTACTTTGCTGCTCCATTTGAAAGTGGAGCGGGATAATCTTGCGGAGCAGCACCCAGTGATTAGGTCTCAACGGGGGCCGAGTCCAGGCAAGCCCATCACCCTTGAATCTACCAAAACTGAGGGGTGGTGCGGTGTGGTTATTTTCCCGCTAGCAGAGTTCCAATCAAAGGATAATTGCAAACATGATTCGATACATGGTCAAGTTGGTTGCGAAGAACTAATCTGCCAACTTCAATTTTACGTTGAGGTTCTAGTCGATACGATGCCTGATACGACCGGTCCAATGCAGGCCGTATTTAGCACCTATTGTAAAGATCCGTCGCCGATGTGATGTTGATCTCCGATCCAAACCATCGGCCAGATACGCGTCCTTCTATGCAGGACGTATTCCAACCAGGTGTTGAGGGCGGTTGCAGCATTGGTCTCGTCGTCCGCGTGGACCCTCGTCGATGGCATGTATCGCGTTGATTGACACGATCAAGTGACAGAACTTGAATGGGGTCTGAGACGTACTGGGGTGAGTCGAAAAAGTATTTAGACACCCTTTATTCGCACCTCTTCAGCCATCTCTCACTCTCACCATTCACCTCACCAGCTCAATCACCTCAGGAGCTGCCTCGTCATAAACCCTTGACATTCATTTCAGTCCTCACTCAGCATTCCTCATATCAACATGCTCGTCGGAACCCTTCTCACCGCCACCATGGCGGCCCTTTCTGGGGTCGCCGTCGCTGCGCCCAGCAACGTCGACGGCCGTCCGGCCCTCATCGAGCGCGGCCACGACTCCGGCAAGGTAAGTCGCCTCTATCCAAGGCTGTTCATAATGGCACCTAATACTGATGACCTTTGGCAATAAGCACGGCTGGAAGCCCATCGAGAAGCCCAGGTGCAAGGACAAGGAGCAGGCGTACTGCTCCAAGGATGAGAAGAGCTTCTGCAAGTACGGTGCGTAATATTGACGCCACAAGTCAACTCCCACGAAAACGCTCTATTGTGATGGTACCCTGTGGTTTCTAATGGCGCGGCTGGAAACAGAGAAGTCTCACCAGTACTGTGCTGACGACGGCTACCACGTCACCTTCTGCTCCGAGGACAAGCCTGGCAAGCCCGAGGAGAAATGCAAGAAGACGTGGAAGCCCCGCAAGAAGGGCGGCAAGTACGATGACAAGAAGGACGGCAAGTACAACGACAAGCACAAGGGCAAGAAGGGCGACAAGCACGACGACGAGTATTGTGAGGATGACAAGGACTATGGCAAGCACGACAGCACGTACAAGAAGGGCGGCAAGTACGACGACAAGTACGACGACAAGTACGGAGGCACCACCGACGAGTACAGCGGCACGTACAAGAAGGGCGGCAAGTACGACGACAAGTACGACGACAAGTACGACGACAAGTACGGCGGCACCACCAACACGTACGGCAGCACCACCGACGAGTACAGCGGCACGTACAAGAAGGGCGGCAAGTACGACAACAAGTACGACGACAAGTACGGCGGCACCACCAACACGTACGGCGGCACGTACAAGAAGGGTGGCAAGTACGACGACAACTACAACGACAAGTACGACGGCACCACCAACACGTACGGCGGCACCACCAACACGTACGGCGGCACATACAAGAAGGGTGGCAAGTACGACGACAACTACACCGACAAGTATGACGACAAGTACGACGACGGGTACAGCGGCACCACCGACAAGTACGGCGGCAAGTACGGCGGCACCACCAACACGTACGGCGGCACCACCAGCAAGAAGGGCGGCAAGTACGACGACAACTACTCGAAGTACTACTAAGTCCAGAGGCCAAAATGCCGCTGGTTTCATCCCGTCGCCGGGAGGGCTCTCTGTATAGGATAAGTTCAAGCCTAGTCGGCTTGTTGAATGGGAGGGGGTTGGGATGGGTTCAAGACTGCTAGGCAAAGAGGCATTGGAGTGTAATTTCTTTCTCACACATCTGCTTGAGTCGTAGGGGGATCCCTCTGGGTTTGCTCTTGGCGCAATTAGCATTTCTCTTCTCTTCATTCATTTACTACCATTTGGGGGTAATAATTATACACGACGGCTTGGGTAGTTGATATTTCACAAGGAAATCACGTTTGTTTGACTTGACTCGATTATTTTTGGCCTGCTTTCTGAGGAAGCCTTGTTTTGCAACTTGAATGATCTCTAACACTTCCATTCCGTGCCAAAATGTCTCTCTCCGAACATGACATGGACCTCAGTTATTACGCTTGGGAGCCTGGGGGATTCTGAAGGAGGATGGCGGTGTCACCGTCTTGTAAGTTGTCAGGTTCAGGTGTTGGTGTTGGGAGAGAGTTGCTGCAATGCTAGCCCTGGGATGACCATAATTGGTCTGACACGATTGCCCAACCAAGCAACGAGTCCATAACTTCGCCGAGAAAATGGAGCGCCTACGCGCGCCCGGCTGACCATCGGCTGTTCTCGACTAGACCCGGCACGGCGTCAACGACACGCTTACCGTGCTCAGCTGTACACTTTTGTCGCGTGTGACGCCGGACCAGGTCTCCGAGATTGGTAGTCGGCTGGTCGATTTCCGGCAGATCCAGCACTGGTCGGTCGGGGACCATCTCGACGCGTATGCCTCGGACTTGTGGTGATTGAATGAGCATGTGGCCGAGATCTCCAGGTCGTAGGTGTAGCGGTAGGTTGTCATCTTCACCTACTACAACCCGACGACGGGTTCCCGGGCCATGAACGAGCCGCAAGGGAAGCGTCGTCGCGTCGGGATTCGCAATAGATCTCACGGCGGAAGTGTGCTGGACGAGTCCGGAGGTGGTGATGTGGGCGTTTGGTCATATCCATTTTAGCTTGCAACATTGTAACAATTGACAACTGAGGGAGTCCCCAAGCCAATTTCCCATCTTTTTAACGGGAGAAAACAATGGGATACTCAACTTATCTGAGTAACTCCATGCAGCGACCGATTGCCTGCACTGATCATCTCGTCTGTCGGCAACCCCAGGCATCAATTTCTGTCAAAACGCATCGAGATATCCGCGCCTCAAGGGCCCGAAGGGGTATCCAGACCTCGGCACAAGGAAGCAGACACCATACAGTCTAGTACTGCCGACCTTACCTCCCTGGTTTGGTAGGTACACTCACCCAATCTCAGGGTTGCATCAACCCCCAAGGGCACATAACCAGCAGAAGCGGGTCGTATGTGGGAGGAGCCGAGAACGCGAGTTGAGTGCTCGTAGTGGACGTCTGGTCATAGGTAGGTAGTTTTTGGCAGCGCTTGCGGCACAGCAGCGTTTTCATGCCTCATCACTCTAAAACTGGCAGTAGGTGCGTATAGACATGCAAAGATACCTTATATACTTGCTGATAACCCACCAACCACTAGCAACATATACCAAGTTTTCACTTCTGAGGGACTGCTCTTCCGAGACGACCACATATCCTCCGTATACTCTGTGATAGCGTACGACGTGTATGATAGCCTAACGGTCATGGTATTATATGATAATGAACCTGCCATCATATAACACAAAATACGGCGTTACGAGTGGAGTATAATTTACTATTTACAGCTTGGTGTCAAACTGGTTGACTACATGATAGAGTGGGGAGACTCGAACCTTGTTCCAAAAACAAGCCGCATCTATCGTACACAATGGCTCACCGCCGCTTCTACCAGCAACTTTATACTGTCGATGTAACAGCCCCGGAAACCCCCCGTATGGGTCTTCCCTGGCTGTTGGATCGGTGCCGTCAAAGGTGATGGATTTCAGCCTGAACTCGACCCGCTGGCTTTTCTCGTCCAGGATAGCGGACAGCTCAAACAGGTTGTCTAGCTCCTGGGGTGTTGGATGTGATTGCTTGGGTCCAAGGCACCCCCTGAATGTGATACTCGATGGTGTGTTGTCGAGGACGAGAAAATGGTTTGTGATGACGGTTCCTGTGGTACGATGCGTCAGCCGTTTCATCCTTCCGTAGCATCCTTTGTGATGATACCTGGCTTATAGCTATCGCGCAGGAGTTCCTGCTTGGTCCACAAATCATTGCTGTTGGACTCGTCTTTAGTGATGCGCATGATATTTCGCTGGATGCCATACCCTGGGCCGCTCATCAGTTCAAGATCTGGTTTCAGACGGAACGGAATGGGCGATGTTGGCTAACCGTATCCTCCCCACATGCCTGCACAGAAGGCTTCAACCAGGCGAGTGCCTCCCCGTCGTGCGTCGTCCAGCAGCTCCGGTCTGACCTGGGCAAACGGGACAGCCCGGGCGCAGCAATCGTTTGAGGACGGGTTGCTCCGTGGGTTGATGATCTTAAGCATCGGGTGCTGGAAAAGTGGCGAGTTCTCTGGGCCGAAGGGCTCAAAGCGACACCAGATCGTCCAGAGGTACAGAGCACTGAATCCCACGGCTGGTGCACCAAGTACAAGTGTCGAGAGCCGAGCAAGCCTCTGGCGGAGAGACCCTGAGACCCACGAGGCACGAGCCGCCATTATGAAAATCGGACCTGATCAAGGTAAACAGTGTCGGAGTTTTGAGTTTGACAACAGAGCTTTTTTCAGAAGTCCAGGAGTCCAAGACCAAATAAGGATTCTGTTTAGCCAGCATCCCGGTTTCGGCCGAGCTGGCTCGGGCCTTGAGGTGGAGGGCCAAGAGGCCCTCTTGATCTCCGTATGCTACTGTGTACCTTGCGGCATTGGTTCCCGGTAATCAACAACGGGTCGAGCGGAGCCGAGTGTTGTGACCAGAGACAGTGTGGTGTATTCCGTAGCTACCGAAAGATGATTACCGACCAACACCCCTGCGTATGCAGACAAGGGTACCTGGTAAGGCAAGGTACTAGCCAACCGCCGTATTGACGCTCTCAGCACGCGGATGTGCGTGTAGGCGGCGCCGAACACATCCTCACCCAGTTTGGACAGCGCCCTGCCATTGTTGTTGTACCCGCCTGACATACAGCGAATTGAGAACAGAAGCAAAATGATATGGTACCCCGTACAGGGGGCACACCTTTGGATCCAGTCCATCTCGCAGGACCGAGGTTGAAGCGCAGAGACACCCGCCAGGGCCCCAAGAAGCTCCCGCACCCCCCCCCCCCCGCCCCCGCTAATCCAACAGCCGCAAGATGTCGTCAATGAAGCCAAAGGCCTTCGCATTACACACCGAACCCTCCCTCCCACCCCTCCACAGCTCCCTGCACCCCTTCAGTGTCTCCACAACGATTCCCCTCGGCACCTCCCCGCCGCCGCCCGCGACCGCCATGTCAAGCGCCGAGTCGCTCCGCACCAGCTGGCAGCAGATCGTCATGGCCGCCGTGAACAAGTCGAACCGGAACAGCCCCGCGAACCACGCTGCCGCGCTGCCTTCCTCCCCCCAGAGCGCGCGCTGTTGCGCGAGGACCGCGAGGGCGCTCTCGAGGGACGCGATGTGCGAGGCCGGGTAGAGCGCCGAGGAGGACGGGCGCAGGGCGAAGCGGGACGTCAGGGCGAGCAGGATCTGCCGGAGGAAGATGTCTACGGTGCAGGCTTCGAGATCGTAGCCGCCTTCCTCGGCGGGGTTCGTCTCCGTCTCCGGCCGCTTGAGGTGGCGCCGGATCCTGGACTCGACTTCGGTGACCTCCTCGTAGGAGACGGTCTCGTCTCCGCGTGTAGCTAGATCTATGGCCCTGAAAAGGACGTCGCCGCAATCGGCGAGTATCCGCATGAGAGCAGGCTCGCCCGCCCATTCTGAGAGCGGCTCGTCCACCGCGTATGCCGCGGAGAGGCTTGAGACGTGCTCTGAGCGCAGTAGAAAAGGCATGCCGCACACGAGCGACTGCTTCATGTCCAGGTAAGCGACGTTCGCCCACAGTCTCTTAGATTCCCTGTCACGCCTCAAGTGCAGTCCCTTGGTCATCGAGAGCCGGATGATCATGCCGACCAAGGGCCAGCATGTATCCGACTCGTGGCACGACTTGCTGTATATCTGCTTCACAACAACCGCCAGGCACAGCGTCCTGATGACGGCAAGGGTAGGCTGAAGCATAAACGGCGGACGCCTCAGACACGCATCCGCACCGTCCAGGAGTCGCGAGGGCGAGGCGGCGTTTGTCCTGATCCCTGCCGACCGAGACATGGCTTCACGAGCCAAGGTTCCCAAGGCAAGGACTAAGAGGTATTGCGCCAGCCAGTCATCTGCGACGATCCCTTGATTCGACCAGAACTCCCTGAGCTCCGCCTCGAATGCTCCGCCGTCGAGAAAACCATGTGCGCTCTCGACAGTATCTAGGTAGAGGGCGATGAGGGACCGTTGCACGGACTTGGGAGGCAGCCGAGAGACTATGGAGGCCGTGGACTCGCTAGACCCCGAGCCGCTGCTGAATGGGAAGTTGATAAAGAGGGACAGTACGCGGGGGGCCGGGCACATTGAGTCATCCGGACTGGGCTGTCTTCTCTCGCCTGCGGGAAGCGAATCGTTGATCTACCAAGACGTCAGCTCCGTTAGGCCCGTCGTGAGGAGAGCAAAGTGTTTACCTCATTCAGGATGGTCGCCCAATGGGTTGGGGTCCTGAATTGCAGACGCCATTTCTTGTCGATCTACGTCGTGGCGATGGACTCCGTCCGATCGGGCAACGTCAAGGGCGAGTTGGCGGAACCGCGTTCAAAGTAAGCGCATGTTGCTCCCGCCTTGAGCCTCGCGCAACGACCGCACGGCACGCGTCGGTCGCAGCGGACTTTCAGCTTCCTGCACCGGAAGCAAGATATAATAGCCCGACGTCGTGTAGCTGGGGCGTTGCGTCGCCCTGGGATGAGGGACGCTGCCCCGGTGTCGAGACTGCGCTCTTCCGGGCCTCCATCACAGTCAAGTTCGCAGACTGTGCTTGCCGCACTCGAAATTTCCTCATGCGACCGGTCGCCGCGAGGTGAGTAATCTGACGAGACGTATGTGGAATGCGCTCCAGCCCGGCCGCAGCGCTTGCACTGCGGCTTCGACCTGTCGCAGCCGACCTTGGCGGCGCGGCATGTCACCCGGCATGCCCCGCGTGACTCTTCCCAGGAATTCGGGCGGGAGGTACCAGGGAGTGCCTCCGTCGTGCACCCTTCGATCGTTCAGTGCCGCCGACAGGCCAAAGTCGATCAGGACGACGCAGCGGGCTGGCGAGAACAGAACGTTGGCGGGTTTGATGTCGTGGTGGACAAACCCCTGCTGCTGGATGTAATAATTACAGCGCGGTGGACATGTCGTGCAACACTCGGGTTTGATCCGCCATCGTCATGGTGTTGACAAGGGTGCTGGTTGAGCGACGGCGCGTTTATATTTTCCATATAGAGAGAGCTAGGAATCTCGCGTCGTGGTCGTCAAGACGCATGACCGAGGGCTAGGTCTGGGCGAGCATGGTCAGTGACAGCTAGCTATTTAGGTATTCCTCGCTAGTTCGACTAGGGCCTCGCATGTTGCGACAGCTGGGAATGGATCTTGACCTCCTTGACATGGAGCCAGAGCTCTCCTATTCTTTGCACCCTTTCAGCCAGATCGTGAGACTCGCCCGGGCCGATCGGCCCCGAGGGCGAGCGGATAACCTTCACAACCTTGAGCTTCTTAGGGAGACCCGAGTGCTGAGCCGTAAACACATGGCTGTTAGATCTCAACAAAATCATCTTATCGTAGCTAAGCGTGTAGTCCTCGCCGTCGGGTCCTATGATTTTCGCCCTATCGCCGAGGCGTAGGTCTTCAAAAGGATGGTGGAGACAGAGAACGGCATTGCCCAGACCACTCGTGACAAGGCCGTTCTCCTTCTGGCCAGGGGGGAGATGAAGCTGAGGTCCTGCCTCGGCTTCCGTGACTTCGGGTCCCGGCTGAAAGACAATGGTCGCTTGGGCCACACCGCCCTCATCCCCTAATTTCTTTTTCTTGGTTTCTCCCGCCGTTGGCTGTGACGACTCGTGCTGCCTCTTGGTCCCCGGGAGTGCCAGTCCAATTGGCTCATCTGGAGTCCGGACGATTGTGATGTTGCGGCGTGGCAGGATGGAGAGATCGAGGATATGCTGCTTCGAAGCCGTGAGAATTGCCCAAGACCCGGGCTCCAGGATCTCAACGAAGTAGGTCTTGAGCTCTACCGGCTGCCTTGACTGTGCCAGGCTCCCCGTGTCGAGCGGTGTGGCAAGAACGGGTTTGCCATCGCGGTTGATATGGCGATTCGATCGGCGACGGGGTCGAAGGATAGGCTGCAATGGAATATTGGGCCTTTCTGAGCTGTCGTGGTTGCCTTGATCGTGACGCCCAAGTCTTTCTAAGATTGAATTATAGCAAGCTTCCGGAAGGCGTTGGGACTGGACTGCACTACATTCAACTCAACATGGGGCTGTCGAGATACCGCTCCAGCGTCTGGGTCGGTGCTCCCGGTGGGGTGGACGTCGATCGATATTGCGTGTGAATACTCCATAATGATGCGCACGCTTAGATGAAGTTGCTAGGGAATTTCGCGAAGGGGGTTCTGAGAGGCAGGTTGCAACTCATCTCCGGCTGGCGCCGGTTACTTGGTCAGCGACTGGTAGTCCACGTTCCAGCAACATGTGGGCAAGCCTGCGCGACGAGACGCGTTCGGTCTCGCCCGAACCGCTAGGGTGGTTATGACTGCTCAGCATTGTACCTGTAATTATGTGCTCAGACCAAAGCAGCTCGGGGGTGTTTTGTCTCGCGGAGATCGTTGAAGACCTCGACCGGGGAAGGGGGGCGGAAAAGTGAAAGGGAGATTGAGCTACAGGCAGCAGCGAGCGCTAATACATAACTAATACATGTGAGCGCTTGTTGGCTGTTCCGTTGCCGAGCTCAGCATCCGGACCGAAGCGCCAAACGGTTGGCTGTATTTAGTGCGCAGGACAAGTGGATTCCATGCTGCACATCAAAGGGCCAGTCATTTCCTCTACCCCACGACATCTCGCGACCCTTCTCGAGGCCCATCACGAAGACCTCAACCCCCTCCAGAAAGTCCAGCCAACCCCTGCGTCAGAAGACATCCGACCTCAGTTCTCGGGCTGGCCCCCAAGGCGAACCGGCAGAACCTGCCCCTGCCAAGCCAAACTGGAACACTGCCACTGTTGAAAGTCTAACAGCACGAATGCCTCGTTGCGCCCTCGCCTCGACGGCCCCTGCCGAGATTGTGGTCCGCATCTTCCAGTTCTGCAACTCCTTTGCCGATTTGCGGGCTCTGCTCCTAACATGCCGCCACACCCATGCCGTCTGGGTTGCCAACGGCCATGGCATTGTCGAGCACGTGGGCCGAAACCTCATCCCCGCGTTTGAGGGAGCTGTGATGGCGGTATGTCAGGCACTTGCTTACCCATGCTTTGGCCTCACGGGCCTCACGGTCCTCACATGCCCCGCTGACTGCAATACTGGCTTGTGATGATCCTGATTTAATTAGGCACGCGCTTCCGCCCTTGTTCACGCCGCTTTCCATGGTGGTGTTCTGCCTCCAGATATTCGGCCCGATGACATTGCCTGTCGACCGCGGATGCTCAACCCCTCAGAGCTCACGCACGTCTTGGACCTCCACCATCTGGTCCAGTGTGTGGAAGTCAGATACTGCCACAACAAGGGGGATGAGGATCTCGACGAGGACCCACACTACTGGAGATGGCCTGCCGATAGGGAGGAGCCGCCTCCCATCAGCACGCCAGAGGAGCCGGAAGGCATGCGTCTCTGGATAGAACGCTTCCACGCAGCCGCCTATATGTCTCTCCTCATGGGGGCCGTGTTTGCACGGGCCTACAACCAGCCATTCTACCCAGGCACGGCCGCCGCTCCGCCCAACCATGATGCCAATCAATGCCGGCGGGAGCTTTTCGACCGTCTACGCAAAGCACCTTCCCACGAGTTCCCGCACCAACACTGGAGGCATGGCGCAATCCTTGGGATCAAAGAAGGAGAGCGCGAGTACTTGCGCCAGTTCCCCCTCTTCGATCTGAACGACGAGCTTGGCGGCCAGAAGGCAGTCCTTGCCCCATTCATTGAGTGGTTCATCCGCTCAGCTCTCCGCACGTACCGGGCCGGGCCACTGCCATCATCCCGGAATCCATGGCGTGATGAGGTCGTACCCGACCCGTGCCTGCACCTACCGGGTCTCTCTCATACACACCGATACAAGTGGCCCGAGAATGGCGGGCCGTCGTGTGGGTTCAGGGGAGGGACTCTTGACGAGGGTGAGGCTGTCCTTTGGACCACTATGCAGTCGATCCATATGTTCGAGTTCATTCTCAGTTGCGTCGCCAACTCGGACGGCAGGCTCGGGCTCGGGCGGCCCTCGGAACCATCTGTTGGCTCGTCCTCTGGCAAGGGCAAGGCCACCAGGACGGCGAGGGTGGTCCTCTTCGGCGTGTTCCAGGCAGAGGACATTCTGATGCCAGCCTGTCCCAGGGACTCGGCTGAGCAGAAGCTCCTTGCTCAGACGCCGCAGCGCTGCTCTGGCAACTGCCAACGTGAAGTGCACCCCGATCTCGCGGCCTCGCTTCTGATCCTAGATATCCCTACCGTGTTGGAGGATCTGTACATGCGGTCTGGCATTCACAATGTCGACCACAGCGAAACCGCCCCGCCCCCTCCCCTTCAGCCCTTCACCTTCATCCTCAAACACCATTTCAATGTCCAGTTTCAGCCTCAGATATTCAGCACGCGGAGGCATGGGCTCCAGAGCTACTATGTCTTCAAGAACCGGGCCACCATCTTTGCGAATGGACCTGAGGACGGAACGGCTAGGGCATGGTATGACTATACCAACGGCACGGAAATCCTTGTCGAGTATCAACCTCCCGGCTTTGCCTATGTGCGCCAGGAGCGTAGCTTTCCTAGGTCATGGGTGCCATATGTGCCTCCTGCTTCTGGTTGGTAGGTAGTCGAAGCAGACGTTGTGCGGGTTGCAGGAGAAGGAGATATCACCTCCTGTATTATCGAAAATCGTTCAAGAATAATTCTCGCCCAGACTCGAATCACCAAGAGGGCCACTCGCTGTTTGAGACTGCTGGAAGTCCAAGAAGAGCTTGCGAGAGAGGGGCTGGCTGCAGGTGTGATCAGTGCAAAAGAGCAAAAGAGATCCATGGGAGCTTCCAGGTTCCCATGCACTATTTAAACCCCTGGCACAAATGGTGGGGCTTCGCTGCGATAAGGCCAGCTCAACGTTATCAGCAGCATCCAGCAGCCAACAGGTGTCCCCAAACCGCAACGAACCACGAACACCACAAACTGCGACGACAGACAACATCACATTGAGCTGCACCTCAGCTCGGCATGACAATCCCAGCACCATGCGCCGGCTCAATTTGGCTCTCCTAGCGTCGCTGCAGCTCTGCCATGCTCGACAGTCGAGCTTCAGCATCCACGATGACCTCTTAGCACATCCCCAGGTGCGTCACTTCGCTAGCTGCTGTGCACCTTAATCTGTACCCTGGGCAGCCCGCTGATGCCAGTTGCCTGCAGTTCGAGGTCGTCTTCGGCGGCGATTTCATCACTGAATCCGCCGCCCTCTCCATACTCGAGTCGTCACGCACACGAGAGGCCGCATCCGCAGCCCAAGCGTCGCCATCTGACCTCACCAGCAAGGCGCGGGAATCCGCCGCCGCCGAACTCCCAGACACAAAAGCCAGCCATGGCAGCTCTGGCGCCAGCGACGACGAGGACGCCCCGATATCCGAGACTTACGAGCTGATCAACAACCCCCCGTTCCGCTACCTGTGCACCGTGCCCGTCATCGCGCCGCCGCCCGTTCTGAATCGAACCGCTACCGAGCTCGCCAAGGCCGAGGAAGCCCGCGAGCTGAGCCGCGCTTCAGCAAAGGGCTGGGAAATGATGAGCGGATTGGAGGGACAGTGCATGTACTTCACCCTCGGCTGGTGGAGCTACAGCTTCTGCTACGGCAAGGAGGTCGTCCAGTACCACGCCATGCCGGTGAGGCCCGGCGAAGCACCGACCAGGGACGAAGGCAGCCTCGAGTATGTCCTGGGCAGGGCACCGCCTCCATCAGTATCCAAACGCGAGGCCGACGACCCGAAGCGAGATGGCGAGACCACCGACCTCACCCCGCCGAACGTCCAACTCCAGATCAAGGGTGACTCGCGGTACCTCTCCCAGCGTCTCGAGGACGGCACCGTCTGCGACCTCACCGGCCGCCCCCGCACCGTCGAAATCCAGTACCACTGCAGCCCCGACGCAACCACAGACCGCATCGGGTGGATCAAAGAAGTCACCACCTGCACCTACCTTCTGGTCGTGTACACCCCGCGCCTTTGTTCCGACGTGGTCTTCCTGCCCCCCAAGGAAACCCGTGCCCACCCGATCCGGTGCCGCCCCATTGCGTCCTCGGACGAGGAGGAGGCCCTCTGGCTGTACTCGCAACGCACCGAGGCGCGCAACGTCCTCAGCCCGCCCGGCGCCAAGACCGGCACCAAAGACGGCGCGGCAGCGGCAGCAGCAGGAGGCAAAGTCGCGCAGAACTACTTCGCCGGCACGACCATCGGCGGCGTCGTGGTCGGCGCCAAGAAGCTCGTCAGCGACGACCTCGCACACAAACTACCCCTCCCCAGGGGCGTGACGCGGCAGCCGGCAGGGGAGGTCGTGATCGGCGTGATCGCCAGCAAGAAGCAGAAGGGGGCCAAGGTGGAGAGGATGAGCGACGAGGAACTGAAGAAGCTCGAGATCGACCCCAGGGCTGTGGAGGAGCTTCGCGAGCAGATGGAGCAGGCCGCCGGCGACCAGGGCTGGAGGGTGCAGCTTGTCGATGTCCCCGGCAAGGGGTACGAGTATCTCGCCGCGTTTGGGGATGAAGAGGAGGAGGGGGAGGGGGAGAGGAAAGGGGGAGTGACGGGGGAAGGTGACGCTCAGAAGCAGCAGCAGGGGAAGCAGGGGAAGCAGGCCCCGCCCTCGTCTGGGGAAAAGAAAGCCGAGAAAGGAAAGGTTGGCGGTGGTAGTGGTCGGGCAGAGAAGAAAGAGGAGGAGAAGGAGAAGGGGCAGGAGGGGTCAGAGGAGGTGTTCTTCAAGGATGAGTTGTAATCAGAGCGTGCACATGCGTGGTTTTAGCGGTATGTTTATATTCCTGTACTGGTTTTTGTTATCGTTCGCCAATCAAGTCTGTAACATGCACATACGCAACCGGGCTTGTCACAGTGTTGACAAAACTGGCGCCCCTCTGCTCCGGCAACGGGACAGTTGAGCAACTTACATGCCAGGCACCTTCAGAGGAGGACAAGTTGAGCTTTAGGTCCGTGTATGAGCGCTCATGGAGCTTAGTTCATGGGGTGGTGCGCCGCTTGTGCACCCGGGTGATCAGTGTTACCAGCAGGGAACGGGAGCACATTCATCTCAATGGCTCCATCGTCCTGGCCTCTATGTCTTCGTCTCCCAGTTCTGTCCTTCTGATGGTGGCGTGGACAAAGTTCCGCTTTTAAGAAGGTGGGAATTATTTACCTAGCCAACCAGGGGGAACCTGCAGTCAATTTCAGGGGCAACTTGATGCCTGTTCAATGTTTGTAAACAAAACTGCAGCTCTACATCATGGGGCATTCGAAAGCTGCACTATCCCCCACCATGCACCCAATTTCCAGGTTTCCAAGTATAAGCTGCGTATTCTGTGCGTGCAGCGCGCAAAATGATCCAAGAAATGGCTGTAGTTGACGTTGATGTTATGGGACAAAGCGGTCACCAAATGTACGGCTCTGGAATACAGGAGGAGCACCTGCAGAAGGCTGATTTGAACAGTCCGCACATAAACAACTTGACTTAAAATAAGGGAAAGCGTGTCCCTCAGTCCTCTCCCTCCTCCCTCCACCTCCACCCTCCGCCTCCAAGAGAGATAAAGTCCATCACTTTTTGCTTTGGTCACTCTAACATATCCCGCTACCCACGCTCCAAACCCCAAGGAACTTTCTTTGTCATTATTTTATTTTCATCCTTTCCGACACGACGGTAAACATGTACCAACACAGCATCTTCCTCGGCCAAGCCCTCACATCTGGCCCGCCACCAGGGATCCAGCATCTCAGCGAGTACGATGCTCGGGTCGTGTGGATGCGCCACCTATGGAGCAGCGTCCTCGGGGTGAACCCCAAGAAAATCTCCCCCAGCGACAGCTTCCTCTATAACTGGGGCGGCGACGCCATGGCTGCCACGGAGCTTATTTACACGGCCCGCCGCCACGGTTGGGTGCTCACCATGGCCCAGATCACGAAGCACCACGTTCTCAAGGACATGATTGATGTGATGCTGCCCCCTCCCGGAACCGGGTTCGAATACCAGCACTGGGGTCGCATGTAAGTTGGCATGTCCCTTCCTCCCTCCACTCCTTGACGCCATTCACTGGGTCCCCTGCTGACAGTTATGTTGCCTTAGGTTTTTCAAGAACGGTTCGACTGAGCCTATCACAGGCCCCGAGAACGCGTAAAGACGATTCCCTTCACGAAAGGTGCCAGCTTTGTTGTTTGGGCTTGCTACCAAAAGGAGGTCTTTGTCTTGCGAGGGTCATGCGGTGGACTGGTTGGGGGATCTGGTTTGGATGATGGAGGAACTGGCTTCGAGGCCTCATAGAGTGTTGGATGTTGCTCTCAGATGGATGCCAGAGGCAGATACTGGGCGTGCGCTGGAGTTATTATACCTTATCTATTCACACACATTCCAGTCCTTTCAACAGTTTGTCACAGCCAGCTTTTCCTTTTCTTTGTCTTCTATGTGAATGACCAACTTGATGCCCCATGAGAAATACCATCCATCTCGACAGCTGTTCCTTCAATCTATGCGTCCCAGACCGGTGGCTGCGCGGTCAACACCTTGTGTATGGCTTACTTGCACTCGTCACTCAAGTAGCAGGTATACAGGTCTTGATGCCAAATCTCCCTGGCCACTCGATGCTGGTGCTCTGCTTCGGGTTTGTCCAAGACTCCGGTAACCCAGCTCGCAGCACTTGACACTGCCACCAATGCAGGCAAGGTCAGTATGACGATAAGGTGACCATACAAACATCATGTTTGCATATGAGCAGGGACAACGTCGTTCTTGCGGTATATTCATGGTTGTCTGCATGTCCAACTCCGCTTGACATTGCATAGCCGTAACCACGTACATGTATATATGTACATAAATATGTAGGAAGGTGACATGCGAGTCCCTGCAGTTTCTGCCGTCCAAGCGCCAAAGCATTGCGTTCTCCTGAATGGACTGTCTGAGATGAAAGCCGTTCGTAACTTGATATACCCATATTGCCGCAACTCTTCACTTTAGAAGCCCAGAAAGGGGTTGAAGTTTCCATTCACACCCAATAACTATACATAATACGCACGCATGAGGCTATAGCAAACTATCGATAACTGGGAATGAGATAATGGGGCTCGGGTTGCCTCCTCCTTCTGCTGAAACAATCAAAACAAGCCAGTCCCGCAAAAATGAGATGCATTCCGCTGTGTTGACGCTGTCAGCCACATCCAATCTGTTTCAAACGAGCTGTGGGAGAGGAGACTTGGAAGGTGCCAAGAGGATCAGACTTACACCAAACACAAGGGCAGAACCCAGGCCAGAGTCACATAGAGCTTAACCTCTTTTCTTAGTCTCTCGTCCTCCTCGCACTCAGGGTCCGGCTTGTGGGGATCGCAGTGATGGTGCAGGCCGGTGAAAGCCATCAGGGCCATGACGGGCACAATGCCGCAGATGGCCATGGTCAGCATCTCGATGTAGAGGAGGGATTGTTCAGCACAGCGACGGACGTGTCTCGCTGGGTCGGAGAGGGCGGATATTTCGGCAATATCTACCAACATGGTGAAGATGGCCTGTCTGATCTCAGTACAAGTGAGGGAGGCAAGGGGTTGGGGTGGAGTAGTGTAGCGGTGGGTTTAATCAAGCCATTGATAATTATGAAATAACTTGTTGGCATGGTGCGTTGCCAACATAATAATACCACACACAATAATAACCACGGTATAGGATGAGGTTGAGTTTCACGTACCGCAATGAAGGCGCCAACCATGCCCGTCCCATATCCAGCTCTGGATGACGCGTAGCTCGCACAAGCAAGTGTGGAAATGCAGAGGCCAACCGAGACGAATCGCACGACGAGTTGGAAAACGGCGTAGGGCGCCGGAAACCTGGACCGCGCCATCATGGACGCATGGAGATGCTTGGCCGGGACTCGGGTGGTCCACCACGTCTGCTTTTCAACGTTTGAATGCGACCGTTTGAAGCCTCGGAGAAGGGATGACGTTCAAATCAGCACATGGAAAACCCCTCGTCTTGTGGCGTGGCGTGTGCCTGGACACGGTGCAGTGCCCAAACAACTGGGCCTTTGGTCATCCACGACTGGTTTCTCCGATTGGTCGGGTGAGATTGCGGTTGCATGACGGGTGAAGGCGTCTGCGGCTGCGCGGGTTGTTGTGGCTTGAATATGACAGTTGGAATACGAGCGAAAAGCAAAGAGAGGTAGGCACCTACTTGCTTACCGGTATTGACTGCTGAGTTGGGCTATGGGGTAGCGACATGACATATTGCTAATAACGAATTGCTCATCATCACAATGGTTGAGGTTGTTGAAATTCCTGTGTGATGATGTGATCAGAGCATCCTGTTGCTGAATGTTGACCCCTGAATGCGCTTCTGAGACATTGCGTGTCCATCTTTTGCCCCCACAACCCACGTTCACTGTTCAGGATATCTCTATTCTGTACCCTGGTCCGACTTGTCTACGAGCAAGGCATTCGAATTGATCTTTAAGGTTGCAGGCGGAACAAGAGGCAATAAATAAAACGAAAAGATGCATTGGAAGGACACGTGCTGACAGGAGTGGGCCTGATTGACGACTTTTCAGGGGCACAGTTTCAGCTCCCAACAGGGCCAACACAAATGCCGGCTAGCGACTGGGCCTCCCATTTCAGATGCGGGTGGCTTCAAACAGGCCGTTTCACAGCAGGCTCTCGGGGCTGGCCGTTGGCCCTCAGCACACTTCAGCTCTCGCAGGACGAACTCAGCCCTATTTTGGGTCTATCCATCCCCAACAATGAAGACCCCAGTGTTGAGGAACAGAGTGGTGGCACAAAAGGGCCGCCTTCAACCAGCCGCTGCCTGCGTTTTGGTCACCCTTTCCAGAGCCCCAATATGGTCCTCGATATTATCCGGGCCTCCGCGGCACCACCCGCCTGCTCTCGTGCTGGCGTCCAGTTTCCCGGCAGAAATATCACGGTTTCAGGCCGGACAACACCTGATGGCCAGAAACATTGCCTCTGGCCGTGCGGTGTCCGCCATGGCTGCCGACTTTACGTGGTCCATGCGATGACCGAACGTAAGGTCAGTCATGATGGCCACTGATTCCATTCGCAGTTATAAACAAATGCACCCGCTGTCCCGGAGGATCGACGTCGATCTAGAAGCATTGCATCTTCCTTCGGTGCTTGTACCTTTTTGAAAACCAGACATCGTCATCGTCACCAAGCTCACGTCAACATTCACACGATGGAGTTCAAGCCGAATGTGAACTCCATCACCAGCGAGTCGGCTCCGCTTATTGAGCCCGTTGACTGCGAGAGCGACCAGGACCTGTTTATGGTGCCCCTAAAGAGACCGTCACCCCGGCCTGTGCCAGCTCGATATCGCAATGTAAAACCACGATCACCACCCCGGTCCCCAACGACGCGCTCGCCAAAGACAGATCTCGAAAAGTCTCCTCAAACGAATCTATCTCAAAGCCCGGCAATTTCAGGCCAAACCGTCAAGCCGGACAGTCCGCTCATGTTCACCTCCCCGCTCATGTCCCCTGAATCCGGGGCGCTCGAGGCCGACGGCTCTCCCAATCCGCAGGGCTCTACCGGTCAACGCAGCATGGCAACCCCTGAATCTCTGGCCTACAATACTTCCCCGATGTCAAGTCAGGCCACCAAGGCAGGCTCATCTCCCATCATGTCACCCCAGTCTGGCTCGTCCCGCCGGAGCCCCGACCCTCAATCATCCAGCAAAGAGCACACCTCCTCCCCGTCCAGCTCGACAGACCGGGACAAGGCCAGCCCGTCCACCAAAGCCACCTCCGACTACGACGAGTCTCCTCCCACGATCCAAGTCAAACCAGTTACCGACACCAACAACCCCCCACCACCCGAGATCCCCACCCTCTCCCCAGCCCGCGGCCTCCAGCACAGCAGCAAACCCCCGAACCTCGGCCTGGCCCTCCAACTCGACACCACCACCAACCCCAACACCACCCTCGACCCCAACCTCCTCGCACCCCCAACCGCCAGCGGCGCCCGCACCCCGCACCCCAAATCCCCCCTAAACTGGACGGTCCCCGACTCCCCCCTGGAACGCCTCTCCCAACTCCGCGCAACCTCCGACTCGGCGTACGACCGCGCGCGGCAGGTCGAGGTGCGCCGGTCCGAGTGGAAGCACGTCGTGTACCGGTTCCCCGTCAAGGGCAAGGCGCACTGGGTCATCGACGCCGACTTGACCGAGAGCTCGCACGCGCGGCTGGCCGATGTCGCGCGGCGGTCTAGTCAGGGGTTTGAGTGGAATGGGGATTATGAGCTGGCTGATGTGTATCGGGTTTTGGCGGTTGCGCATGGCAAGGTTATGGAGGAGATGAGGGGGGAGAGGAGGAGGGGGAGTGGTGGTGGTGGTGGTGGTGGTGGTGGTGAGGGGTTGCGGGCTGTGGTTCAATGATTAGATGGGAAAGGGGTGAGGGTTTGAATCGGGACGGGGGGGTTGTTGAAGAAGGGGGATCTTGCCTTGACTCCTTGGGGGGATATTTACGTTGGGGTTTACTGTCTATTTTAAATTGGGTTGGTTTGATCACTTCTGTACGCCCACTGTCGGCGCATGTATCTGTCGGAGTTTGGGAGCCGGAGAGATTGAAATTACGACTACATGTATCTTATGATGTTGGATCGGTAGTCTTTGATGAACCCATGAACAACCACGTCGAGACAATCAAGTCCTTTATCGAAGTTGCAGTTGTTGATGCACTGTACTCGGTTGGTGTATGTGGAGGATGGGAGGGGGGAAGGCTTTTAGCCTGTCTCTTGGTTGATGTCGGGCAGAAGATGAATAAGGTAGAATTAGAAAGGAGAAAGACAGTCAACTGGAATCGTAAAGTTGCCCGTCAATTCGTCAACCTATAAATCCATGCACATGAGATTACTGAGACGGCTGCGCGGAGACTGTCTTTGGTTCACCCCTGGCCCAACAACGCGGCCAGGGGTTCAACCAACCCAAAGGCCAGAAGCTGCAGAATCTCATTTGCGGCCTGACTCACCCTCCCAATTGGGGGATCAAACATCGGGCTGTTCCAACTACGAGACAACCAGACAGTGACAAAATTCCGCAATGACAGGATACGACAGCATCGCCGAGGCCGACGCCGGCGCCGAGTGCAGGGCCTGGATTGCCAAGCTCATTGCCGCCGATGACGAGATTGTGGCATTCGTGGACGCACGCACGAACGGCAATGGGACGGCAAGATACAAGGGGTTCTTCAAAGGGGCGTTCAACATCAGTTACCTCATCGATTTCGGGGACCACCGACCCAGCGCTGTCATCCGCTTTGCCATGCCGGGCGAGACCATGACCCCATGGCGCGATGAGAAAGTCGCCAACGAGGTGCGCTTCATCGAGTATCTCCGCGAAAACACGACGATTCCATTGCCTCGCATTCACTGCTGGGGTCCAACCAAGGAGAGTCCCAGGGGTCTGGGGCCGTTCATGATCATGGACTTGATGGAGGGAACTCGCCTCTCTACGTTCCTGGCCCAGCCCAGGGAGGACAAGTACGAACCGGCAATCCTCGACCCAACCGTGCCGGAAGCAACTCTGGACAAAATCTACGAGCAAGCTGCCGATTTTCTGCTCCAGATTAGCCAGCTTCCTGGCTTTTCCCGTATTGGAGCCATCTCCAAGAACAAGGACGGGACTGGGACGTGGGCCGTCACGGGGAGACCCTTGACCTTCAACATGAACATTCTTGGAACAACCACCGGCTATCCTATCGAAGAATTCCTTAACACCCCAGTTGACTCCTCCAAAGACTTCTTTGAGATGGTTACGAGGCAGCACCTTCTCCACCTCGAAACGCAGAGAAATCCGGCCGATGACGAAGCGGACGTCGAGCGGCGCTTCGTTGCTCGCCATCGACTCGGGCAGCTGATCCCGCAATATTCCACTGGCGACACCGATCCCTTCAAGATTTTCTGCGACGACATGCAGCCGTCCAACATGCTCGTCGACCCGGATACCCTCCGCATCACGGGCGTGCTTGACTTTGAGTTCACCAATGCCATGCCTGCGCAGTTTGCTTTTGATCCGCCCTGGTGGCTGGTGCTCAAGAACCCAGGTCTGTGGATTGAGGAGGACGGCATCGAGGACTTTCTTGCCCGCTATGTCCCGAGGTTGAACCAGTTTCTTCAAGCACTGGAACGGGTGGAAGCCCGGAGGAGCCCCACGTCTGTCCATGGCCTGCCTCTCTCAGCACGCATGCGTGAGTCGAGGGAGAGCAAACGCTTCTGGTTTAACTATGCTTCCAGGAGATGTTTGGACATTGATGCGGTTTATTGGTCTGCGCTGCATCACCCAGAAGATGGCGACACCGAGGATGGCCTCATGTTGCTTGAGCCAGCCACACGAGAGGAGCTCCCTGCGTTGGTGCGGAAAAAGATGGAGCAGCTGAGGGCCTACGAGGACGAGTACGCCATTCGCTTTGGGAAGGACCTCTCGGACTCGTCAGAGACCTCGGAATGAGGAAGGCTGTTGTTGTCGTTGGAAACCGTAAAACAACGCCCATCACATCATCGCAACCTGATCGAGGTCAATGACGGGGAAGAGGCTCTCGGCTGTGCAAAAATACCAGGTAGAATCCGGTTTAGGGGCACCCAAATGTCGAAGTCGAGATCAGGAGGCTCAGTGAGATGGAGGAGTTTGACATGACTGCCCGACAAGCAGACGGTGAGGGAGAGGCACTGCGGGCCGAGGTGGAGGGGAAGCATTAATTTGAGAATTACCTGGAAGTCTTTTGCCTAGGTAGTCCGAGCTGGAACTCGGTGAGCTTTACGAATGGTTATAGTCATTCGTACTTGTTTGGGGTCTGAAAACGTGCCTAAAATCATCTCAAGCGAGTCGTCACACCCGTGACATCTTCCCAGCCCTCGCAAATAGCATGACAACCTGACGGACGTCCTCCATAGTCATGTCCCCAGGCACCCTATTTCTCCCATCATACCTCATGGCCACCACATTCCCCCGCCACTCAGTCGGGGCCTTCTCCTGCGTCGCCTCGGCAATGCTCTTATTCTTCACCGACCCGTCCCGCATAAACCGCTCCCGAAACACAACCTCGATGGTACAATCCAGGTCCTTCCCCGCCACCCCATCGGGCACGCGCATCCGCGCCACGCTCTTGGGCCTCGGCACGCCCAACCACTCCTCCACCCCCCCGGCGGCGCTCGACACGTACACGAACGATGGCAGCACCGAGTCCGCGGGGAAAAGCACCGCGCGCATCTGGTACGCGTTTCCGGGTATAAGCAGGCCGCCGTTGGGAGGGCGCGCCACCAGCGCTGGCGTGTATGCGTAGCACAGCAGCTCGTGGATGGGCCAGTCTGCGTCGCGGCACGCTGTCGAGCAGTAGCGCGAGGAGCGGCAGCCGGAGCAGGTCAGGATGCCGGGCTCGCTGCAGCGCGAACATTCGGGCGACGTCGGGGTGGCCATAAGGGTGTTCTGGAGGGCGGGGGCCTCGCCGACGTCGGGGAGGATGCGGTAGAGGTGCAGGGCGTGCGGGGTGCTGGGGTCGATGCTCTGCGCCGACTCGGAGAGCTGTTTGCTGGAGCCGATGATGCGGATGTCCATCACGGCGGATTTCCGGTTGGAGTCTTCGTCGCCGCGGCGGCGAGGCTCTCTGCCAAAGATGCGGCGGAGGCGATCCATGGTGCTACTCCTTGTACTGTGCCTTGACTGGTGGTGGTGGGGGAGGCTTCGGCGGGGGGACGTTGGGGATGGGCTTCTAATAGGTGAAAGTAGGTGAGCTCTTTTCAATGGGGGCGGCGAGGAGGGGAGGGGGGCTGAGTTTGGTGCTGGTTGGGTGTCCCAGAAACGTGCCCGGCCTATTCTGGTTAGGCGGCGTTGGGATGGATGTAACCCAGGAGGGAGGAAGAAGTGAGAGGGAGTGAGAAGTGAGAGGGAGGGAGAAATGTTCTTACACCCCCTTCCAACATGGACATATACTCCGTACCCCGCGCCACAAATATTCTGCTGTACGGAACAGTTCCAGTCCCTTCATCGTCACCATACTCAGATGTTCGACGAGATAACCCCAGGGAATGAAGCTGTCAACTTCTATTAATTAATCGTCGTTACCGCTTCTCCATCGCTCTACTCTTAACCATGCTATCCAGGGCGCCCAACCGCACAAAGGGAGTACGGGATTTGAGTTTATAAGTAGGTATGTATGTAGTATGTATATACGTTGATGGAACAGCGGCCGGGAATTCGGGGCGAAGGTCAAACAAAACCACAAGAAAGCTGGTAACTATCACTAATTGAGGAAGCCCAATGACGATGGCTTCAATTGGCTCTGTTCTGTTCAACGCGGTGACCAAGCGCCCTGCACTGTTTGGACACTTGAAAATGGCGTCCCTGCCCTGCCAAATTCGGCGGCCAGAACAGCAAATCCCATACTTAATATGAATGATCAAGAAAACAGCAAGTTGCATCATGCTGCCAACATGATCCTCCCTGGTCTCGTTTGCATCGGCTGGCCAGCAACCAAGGAAGCACACTCCCGGAACCCCGCGTCAATCTGGCCGCCGTTTATTCGTCCATGTTGTGACCGAGAAAGCCCTCTTCCAGGCCTCCATCGTGAATCATGCGCTGAGGCCTGCAGCTACCACATGATTCGTTGAACGGGGGGCTGCTTTTGCAGTTGGCCGCATTCCTGGCCATACAAGGCTCAGCAAGGCGCTTTTGGGCATGCACACCCAAAGGTCAGGCTCAACCAGTTGTGCTTGGACAGGTTATTTAGGTAAATATGTAGTACTTGAGTAGGTGGTTAGGGACTGTCCTCTTCTTTTCCAAGTCCCTTCCAACTGAATGTTTCCGCCAGTTTCCTCGACATCCCGGAACCTGCTCAATTACGTGCCCTAATACACTTCCTCCGTCTCTTAGCACCCTTTTCACCTTTGACACCAAGAGCTCGTCATGTCCTCGTCACAGGATTCGTCTCGTCGAGCTGCTCGCCTTCAGGGCGTCTTCCGTGACACCATTTCAGGAAAGCGTCCAGTCCGCAACCCTCAGGATGGACAGCTGTTCCTCGAGGCCGTTCGGAGCCAGCGTTTGCCCAGTCAATGCGTCGAGGTTCTCGTCTCCAGCCCCTCGGGTGTCGATGCCGTGAGACAAGCTGTGAGGGCAGACCTGTCCCCATCCTTCATCCTATCCCACACCCTGCCCTTCTTGCGCTATGTTGCAGATCCCAACGTCAAGGTTCTCGTCGATGGACAGCTTCTGCGACAGATACTGCTCGTGGTGGCCAACCCGCCAACGGTTCTGAGTGCTTTGATCAGTCTATTCAACTCGCGCCAAATCCCCGAGGATGGCTTGTATCCGTTTGCTTGGCTGGCCCTCGAGCTCATCTCGCTGCCTCTGGACGCAGAAGGGTTTGCCGGAGCGGAAGTGGCAAAGGTCGTCGAATGTGTGTCAGACGGCGAGCAGTTCCTCAAATCGGAGGATCATGCAACCCGCGAACTGGGCTACAAGATCCAAAAAGTCATTCAGATCCGCCGCTCCCCCACAGACAAGGCCCAGACGGGGGGCCCTGGGGGCCGGCATGACAACGACATGGTCGACTTCCGCCAGATCCGCATCTACCCGACCACCGACGAATTTCTGTCCACCCAAGTGCCTTATTACCAGACAGTCGAACAACTTCTCCAGGCTGAGGTGGCGGCCCGGCCCCGTGCCCACCTCGACAACCAATTTAGGTTGCTCCGGGAGGACATGCTTGCCGAGCTGCGTGAAGACATCCAGGTGGCGACCGGGAAGAAGAAGGGAAGACGCACCGCCACGATCCTGGGCCGTCTTGTTCCGGTTGGCATCGACGTCGGGGATGAGACGTTTGGGCGTTATCGGCGGTGTACTCTGCTGCTCGAGTATTACTCTGGTGGTCTCCAGCTTCAAGGGCGTGATGCCGCCGCACGCAAAAAAATCCTCGAAGACCGGCCGAACTTCCTCCGACATCAGGGGTTCGGTGTGATGTGTCGTGACAAGGAGATCCTCGGGTTTGCCTTTGTTCACCGGGACATCGACAACTTGGCGAAGTCTCCTCCCGTGGTCTCACTTCAATTCATTGACGAAGCCGCTCTTCGGCGAGCACTTCTCGCTCTTTCCCTTCCAACACGGGAGTCGGTGCAGTTCGTGCTGGTCGACACGCCTGTCTTTGCCTACGAACCCGTGCTGGTTGGATTGCAACGGACGACTGATCTCCCTCTCCTTGATCTGCTCGTCAACCCGGCCGCGATATCGGATTCCAGCTTTCAGATACCGCAGAAACTCCGCGGCTTTGTCACCAGGCTCGAGACAAGCGCCAAGTCCATCAGTTCTATTGGCGTCGTACGGCTGATGACTTCAGCGACGAGGGAGATTGACATTGATGATTCGCAGTTGGCCGCCCTACGTCTTGCTTTGACCAGTCCAGTGAGCCTGATTCAGGGGCCTCCAGGTACCTATGTAGCCCTTTCTGGAATCACCATCGAGTCGCATACAGCAAGCAACTGACACACGCAATAGGAACTGGCAAATCGTTTATCGGGGCCGAAATCGCCCTTTGCCTTTTCGGGGCTGGTCTTCGCATCCTCGTACTGAGCTACACGAACCATGCCTTGGACCAGTTCATGGAGGATCTCCTCGACACGGGAATACCGGCTTCGTCCATGGTGCGTGTGGGCTCCAAGAACAAATGCACCCCCCGAACCGCGTCCTTGCTCCTATCGGAACAGAAGGGTAAATACCGCCGCTCCTCGACGGGGTGGGATGTCATTAACGCCCACAAAATGGAAGCTTCACGTCTGGGGAGCACACTCCAAACGGCGTTCCGGAACTTCGGCAGCTTCTCTGCCAAGTGGGACGACATCAAAGACTATCTGGAATTTGTTGAGGGGGGCCACATGTTCCTCAACGCGTTCCATGTTCCCGTCGGCGGGGGTAACAAAGGCTGGGCTCGCGCAGGCAAACACGGCAAGAAAGTCGGTCCAGACTATCTGTATCAGCAGTGGCTTAAGGGAGACGGGCCTGGCGTGTTTGCGAAGGAACTCTCACCCAGCACGAGGGCCGTGTGGGATATGCCCCGTCAGGCTCGGGCGGAGCTTCACCATGGCTGGGTGAGGTCTCTCGTTGATGAGCACCTGGAGGACCTCGAAGAGATCAGCCGTCAGTTCAACAAGGTCCAGGGGGAAATCGACGTCCAGTTCAGCGAGGGTAATGCCTTCACCGTCTCTGAAAAGCGAATCATCGGCTGCACCACCACAGGAGCCGCCAAGTACGACCGCCTGATCCGCGCAGCCAAACCCGATGTCGTCCTGGTGGAGGAAGCGGGAGAGATTCTTGAAAGCCACGTCTTAACGGCCCTTGCGCCTACCGTCAAACAGCTGATCCTGATCGGAGACCACAAACAACTGCGGCCCAAGATCAACAACTACGCCCTGTCCGTCGAGAAAGGCGACGGCTTCGACCTGAACTGCTCCCTCTTTGAGCGGTTGATCAACCAGGGGGCGCGGCACGCGACACTGCACAAACAACACCGCATGGCTCCCGAAATATCCGTCTTTGCCCGCGAGCTCACCTACCCGGACCTGCTCGACGGGGCCAAGACCAGCGGGCGCCCCGAAATCCTCGGTCTCCGGGACCGAGTCGTCTTCTGGAACCATGGAGTGCAGGAAGAGGCAGACAAACAGCTCCGAGATCGTCGAGACCCTGGTCTCAAGGAAAGCAAGAGGAATCCGTTCGAGGCAGAGCTGGTACTGCGCTGCGTCAAGTACCTCGGCCAGCAAGGATACGCGTCCGACCGGATCGTTGTCTTGACGCCCTACCTGGGTCAGCTCAGGGTCTTGCGAGACTTGTTCTTGAAGAATCAACACGATCCCGCCCTGAGCGACATGGACAAGCGGGAGCTGATCCAGGCAGGCTTGCTAAGTGAAGCGGCCGCCAAGATGGACAGAAAACCGCTCCGTATTTCCACCATAGGTATGCCCATCATTTCATGTTATTACATGCCAAGGGCTCTGGGAAAGTAAGACTAATCAACCACAGACAACTACCAAGGCGAAGAGAGCGACATCGTCATTGCGTCGCTCACTCGCAGCAACGAGTCAGGCGACATCGGCTTCATGTCGGCCCCAGAGCGGCTGAACGTGCTCATGACGCGTGCCCGCAACGGCATTGTCCTCATCGGCAACATGGACACCTTCGTGCGGAGCAAGAAGGGGAGAAGCACCTGGCACCCATTCTTCAAATTGCTGAAGGACAAGGGTCATCTCTATGACGGCCTCCCCGTGAAATGCGGCAAGCACCCTGAGAAGACTGCCTTGCTCAAGTTGCCTGTGGATTTTGACAAGTCGTGCCCGGATGGGGGGTGCACGGAGTTGTGGTACGTGCCTGACCCCAGGAGACAGGATTTCTCGCCTCTCACTCTCCCCATTCCCCTCCTCTCCTTCCCCCCTCTGCCTTTTTCATTAGAATTACTTGCCCTCGATTAGATTCTGTGATCCATCTTCTGACATGCCTGGCAGCGACGCGCCCCTGAAATGCCGCATCCACAAGTGCAGGTCACGCTGTCACCGCCTCGTGGACCACAGCCGCACCGAATGCAACGAGCCAGTCGAAAAGGTGTGCGATAGGCAGCACAAGATCAAGGTCCGTTGCGGCAAGAAGAATGATACTTGCGGGAAGTGCATCCAGGAAGACAAGGACACGGAGCGCAGAGTCAAGCGCGACCTGCAGTTGGAGGAAGACCGCGTCCGACGAGAGGAGAAGTACAGACGACAGCTGCAGGAGGTACAAGACGAGATCGAGCATCTCCAACGGCTCAAAAAGTACGGACGGGAAGAGGAGCAGCAGAAGCAAACGCTCAAGCAGCAGCAGTCCGAACTCGATGCCATGAAGGATGCAGAGCGGAGACTCCAAGAACAGAAGAGACTCCAAGCAAAGGTGGCAGCGAAAGCCACCGAGAAGGCCAAGACCAAAGGCGCGGGACAGGAAAAGTGGTCGTCGGCGTCTGCTTCTTCTTCGTCGCCAGGGGAAGGGGGGTGGGCGACCGGAGCAAGATCTGAGTGGGAACACCTGAAGCAGACCGAGGGGGCGTGGAGCAAGCCCCTGGACGACCTGATGGAGATGATAGGGCTCGAGGATGTGAAGCAGGAGTTTCTCGCCGTCAAGTCCAAGGTTGACACCGCGTTGCGTCAGGGCGTTTCCATGGCGTCTGAACGGTTCAGCTGCTCAATGCTGGGTAACCCCGGAACTGGTGCGTGCCTCCTCTTTTTTTGTTCGGCTCATGTTTTCTCTTTAGTGAGCTCCCTCGCGGCCCAGAAACCACTGATGCTGATATCTAATCTTTAATCGTCTTCCAGGCAAAACCACCGTGGCTCGCCTGTACGCCCAGTTCCTCACAGAGCTCTGCGTGATCCCGGGCTCGTGCTTCAAGGAGAACACCGGGGCAGGCCTCGCCAACATCGGCGTCTCGGGGTGCAAAGCATTGATCGACGAGATCCTCAATGACGGCGGCGGTGTGTTGTTTATCGACGAGGCCTATCAGCTGACCTCGGGCAACAACCCGGGTGGAGGAGCCGTCCTCGACTACCTTCTCGCCGAAGTCGAGAACCTCAGGGGCAAGGTGGTATTTGTCCTGGCTGGGTACAAGAAGCAGATGGAGAGCTTCTACGCACACAACCCAGGGCTTCCCAGTCGGTTTCCCGTTGATATGGCCTTTGCAGACTACTCAGACGAGGAGCTTCTCAACATCTTCCAGCTGAAGATAAACAAGAAGTACAAGGGCGTCATGGAATGCGAAGACGGAATGTCGGGACTTTACTGCCGTATCGTGGCGAGACGTGTCGGGCGCGGTCGTGGAAAAGAAGGGTTCGGCAATGCCAGGGAGGTCGAAAATGTGCTGGACAGAATCTCGCGCAGACAAGCTGACCGGCTGCGGAGAGAACGCAAGGGCGGTTCCAAGCCAGACGACTTCCTCTTTACAAAGGAGGACCTGATCGGGCCCGAGCCAGGTCAAGCACTCGCAAAGTGCGAGGCTTGGAAGAAGCTGCAGACGGGTCTCATCGGCCTCGGGGCCGTCAAGCAAACGGTCCAGTCTCTCGTTGACAGCATCCAGCAGAATTACCTCCGCGAGTTGGACGAGCAGCCCCCCATTCAGTACTCGCTCAACAAGGTCTTTCTCGGGAACCCGGGCACGGGCAAAACGACTGTGGCCAAGCTGTACGGCGAGATTCTGGTGGCTCTTGGCTTGTTGTCCAAGAGTGAAGGTAAGCAAGCTCCCTTAGAAAACACAGCACTTGTCGTCGTGAGCATCAATGACTGAAGTTGGGACTAACCAAACGTCAATCATCTCATCTTACCCTAGTCATTGTCAGGAATCCATCGGACTTCATCGGCGGACACCTGGGGCAGTCAGAGCAGCAGACCAAAGGAATCCTGGCTGCCACGCTAGGGAAGGTCCTGGTCATTGATGAAGCCTACGGCCTCTACGGCGGCGGCGGCGGGGCAAAGGGCTCAACCTCGGACCCTTACAAGACCGCCGTCATCGACACCATCGTCGCCGAAGTCCAATCCGTGCCTGGAGATGACCGCTGTGTCCTCTTGCTGGGATACAAGAGTCAGATGGAGGACATGTTCCAAAACGTAAACCCTGGTCTAAGCCGACGCTTCCCCATCTCGTCGGGTTTCAATTTCGAGGACTTCACGGACGACGAGCTCCGCAAGATATTCGGCCTCAAAGTCAAACAACAGGGCTACCAAGTCACCGACCAAGCCTCCAACGTCGCCATGGAGATGCTAAAGCGGGCCCGGAACCGACCGAACTTTGGAAACGCGGGGGAGATCGACATCCTCCTCGACGCCGCCAACCGACGTCACCAAACACGCTTTACTAAGAAAGAGGCAAAGTCGGCCACCATGCTCGAAGCACTCGACTTCGACGAGCACTTTGACCGGGCCGAAAGAGCAGAAACGAACATCCGCAAGCTATTCGAAGGCACCGTCGGCTGCGAGCAGACCGTGTCGCTGCTCGAGGGCTACCAAGACACGGTTCGGACCATGAAGTCGCTCGACATGGACCCCAAGGAGAACATCCCCTTCAACTTTCTCTTCCGCGGACCGCCCGGCACGGGAAAGACCACGACGGCCAAGAAGATGGGCAAGGTCTTCTACGACATGGGCTTCCTCGCCAGCGATGAGGTGGTCGAGTGCTCGGCCACCGACCTCATCGGCCAGTACGTCGGACAGACGGGGCCCAAGGTGCAACAGCTGTTCGACAAGGCGCTGGGGAAGGTGCTCTTTGTCGACGAGGCGTACCGCTTGGCCGAGGGGCATTTTGCCAAGGAGGCCATGGACGAGATTGTCGACTCGGTCACTAAAGACCGGTACTTCAAGAAGCTTGTCATCATCCTGGCCGGGTACGAGGCCGACATCAACCGGCTCATGTCGGTCAACGCGGGACTCACATCGCGGTTCCCGGAGGTGATTAACTTCCGCGGCCTGACAGCCGAGGAGTGTCTGTCGTTGATACTCCAGCTGCTGCGGAAACAAAAGGAGACGCTCCAAGCCAAGAAAGGCAACGAGTTTGATCTCTCGTGCTTGGAAGAGCCGGGTGTTAAATTCAGGGGGGAGCTGCTGCAGACTCTGACGGAGCTGGCCGCCCAAAACAACTGGGCCAGCGCGCGGGACGTTCAGGCACTGGCGAAGGGGATCTTCAACCAGGTGCTTCGCGACAAGGACGGTATCGCCAAGGGATGCCTCGTCCTAACCAAGGAAGTCATCACCACGGAGCTTGAGTCCATGCTCAGGGAGCGCGCATCGCGGGCCAAAGCTGTCAAGCCACCGCCCTCAATGGACCTCGGCGAGATACTGCAGCAACAGTTTGTGCCGCGTGACCCGCCCTCTCATCCACCGACATTGTCAACCTCATCCCGAACCACCAAGGCAGCACCACCGCCGAGGGCAGACAGCCAGGACGAAGCACCACCCCCACCCCAGAAACCCCAGAAACCCCCCTCGGACGAAATGGCCATTAGAACAAAGCCAGTCACCCACCATCACGATGCCAAGCGAGACGCCGGCGTAAGCGATGCCGTGTGGGAGCAACTGCAACGCGACAAGCAGGCGGCTGAGGAGCGCGAGGCAGAGTTTGAGCAGCTAAAAAAGGCGGCGCGTGAGGCGACGGATGCGGCGAGGGACAGGATTGTGAAGAGGTTGCTGGAGGAGGAGGCACGGAGGAGAAAAGAAGAGGAAGTGAGGAAGAAGCTGGAGGAGATGGGCATCTGTCCGGCGGGATATGAGTGGATCCGGCAGGCGGGCGGTTGGAGGTGCAGTGCGGGGGGTCACTGGATGGCTGAGGGGGATTTGGGTATGTACATGTAAAGTTGGTGTTTGCGGTGCTTGGTCGTCAATGTTTGGTGGTGTAACTAACTGACATGCCCGTTTCGAGTTGGATGGGGCGCAAAAACGGAAAGCCTTGCTGCATCGTTAGTGACCTTCCATATAGTATTTGACTCAAGGTACCGCAATGCCGTTGATAAAAATAACTATCTAAAACATAATTCCCAAGACCCTGAGCCCGGTTTACATCCTCCTCACTTAGTCACCGTTGCGTTTCTCTTCGCTATGATCTCGGCCGTGACCTTCAAGGTACTCGGGGCATCCTTCTTCGGCATCCACAGCTCAACAAACTGCAAGCCACCAGCGTCGTTAAACTCCTTGTCTACCAACAACTTCTCCAGCTCGCCTCTGGTCTTGATGATGAACTTGCAGACTTTGGACCCCCCGAACACGGCCGGCACGTCTGTATATTGCCACCGCGTGATGTCGTTGTACTCGGCGTCCATGCCATGGATGAAGCGCTCAATGGTAAACCCCTCATTGTATATGAGGAAGCTACAAACTCTTAGTCTGGGAAACGTTGCAAAAGCCAGCGGGAGCACTTACATGGTGATCTTCAGCTGATGCCGGATCATAGTCGTCACCTCTTGTGCTGTGAGCTGGAACGAGCCGTCACCCACGAACAAGACAGTCCGGCGATCGACGCCTACATCCTTTGCAGCCAATGCAGCACCCTGGGCAGCACCGACCGACCAGCCAATACTTCCCCAGAGAATTTGCGTAACACCAGTCACGCCCTGGGGGAACCTAACCAACAATGTCAGCCATTTTTGTCCTCTTTGGGGCATCGGAAGCAGAATCCGCTCCCCAGAACCTGAAAGCGGGCTTATTAGGTAGACAACTCGGATTCGACGTACTTGGTATCCCAGATCCCAAAGTTAGATGTGCCTGTGTCTGTGACAACAATGTCGTTCTGCTTGAGGTAGTCGCTGATACGCGGCCAGAAGAAGGCTTGCGTAATGGTCTCGACATCATCTCCACGATTAGCCACCTCGGGCGATCTCAGCCGAGTCAACTGGGAGACATTAACACGCTCAACCACCTTGCGGAGAACCCCACGCATCGATATACCAGGGTACTCAGCGTACCGTACCGTGCAGTGGGTTGAGTGGAGGTCAATTGTGTCTGTGTCCAGTTGCGAAATCCGGCATGAGAAGCCTGCTGTATTCAAGTCGCTCTTGATCCCACCTATGGTGAGTACCAGGTCCGCCAACTCGACCTGCTCAGCAACAGCCGGCTGGGAACCCAGGCCCGCATATACACCACCATATGCAGGGTGCTCCTCATTGACGGCGCCCTTGCCCATCGGGGTGACAAAGACTGGGAGCCGAGTCTTGTCGATCAAGTCGTGCACTTCCTTGAGCACCCGATGGCGGATAGCATGACCATCCACCAGGATGACAGGGCTCTTAGCGGCATGGAGATACTTGAGGACGATGTCGACAACCTCGTTCTCACGATCTGGGTCGTTCTCAGGCTCGTCAAGGTCGAGAGGTGTATCCAGGTAGATGCCGTCGATCTTCCTCTCGGCCATGTCCGTGGGCAACATGATGTAAACAGGTTGGCTACGTACCCAGCACGTGCGTAAGACACGGTCGATCTGATGGGCGATCTCGGTCGGCTTCTCGAGGCGGGCTACATCGCACGAGATGTGCGAGCTCATGTCGGCGAAGACGTTAAAATCACCATCGCCAAGAGTGTGATGAAGTAGCAAGCCTTTATGCTGCGCGACGGTGGAGGGGCAGCCGACAATGTGTACGACTGGGACGTGCTCCGAGAAGGCGCCGGCAATTCCATTGATGGCCGACAGCTCGCCTACACCAAAGGTGGTGATGAGAGCCGAGATGCCGTTGATACGGGCGTAGCCGTCGGCGGCATATGCTGTTTTGTCCTGATGAGTCTGCTGTTCTGATCATCATTGACAAAGGATGACATACCAGCATTGAGTTCATTTACGCTGCCAACCCAGCGTAGCCCAACCTTGGGGAGGTAGTCCAGGGCCACTAGGTTGAAGTCCCCAGGAAGGCCATGGACGGAGCGGATGCCAATCTCGTACAATCTTCGGAAGAGGTACTCGGACACAGCGACAGGCTTGTTCAGGTGTTCATCCCGCGGACCGAGCATGTTGGCGAGTGTGAGTTTGGCGGTGTGTAAGAGACAATGAAATCAATAGAATGGAAGTTGCTGCCTCTGATGAGGAAGGGGTCAGATCTCGGGGAAGATCTGAGCCATCTTATAAGGCAGCAGCTCCCTGGCCACACTCTGCGATATCGTTCCAGGCTCTCGTAAACAAAAGCACAACCGTGTCGGTTAGGAAGCCGCAAGGTCAGCTCCTGATAGAATGAGGAGGTTACGCGATCGTCATCAGCCTCAGCCGCGTGGGCACAGCGGCCCCGACCTGGGTGCTGGCAGCGATCACTGGCCAATATCCGCCAGTGTTCAGCTCAGGTACGGAGAGTATATCGAAGATCGGCGGCGGATTGAGCTTGAAAAAGCAGTTTATACCTCTCGTTACGCGGGTATGATGCCACTCGGCAGGATGGAGGCCAAGATGTAACGATGCAACCACATTATGCACTCCGGCGGTCCAGAACCCGGCGCGGGAGGACCCAGCGGATCAGGCAGTGGACGATGCTCCACGGTTGTCTTGCTCCCCGGGTTGGAGAGAATGGGCGACGCGACGAGCCGTGGCCCATGGTAGTTCGCTCACCAACGGAGATTTGAGATTGAGTTGTGGTGGTAGTGGTGGTAGTGGTGGTAGTGGTGGTAGTGGTGGTAGTGGTGGTAGTGGTGGTAGTGGTGGTAGTGGTGGTAGTGATGGTCATTACATGTATTATCAGCTCGAATTTGCGTAGGAAGCTCATGGATACGGAGGCAACAAGACAATAGGTAAACAGTGAATCCATAAAATTGCCGCCATCTCGCCCACTCAAAGTTTCAATGCCATTTCGAACCAAACCCTCATGGCGAAGACCTCCCGTTCGCCGTCGATATCCGGGCGGCTCCTCGGCATCAACTCCTTCCGAAGGCCGGCCAAGCCGGCCAGGCCCTCCAGGTCTCGAGCTGCGCTGTCTGAAGCGAGCGTCAAGCCGATAGCGACGCATGGCGTCAATACAAGATCAAATGAAAAAAGGGGGGGGGGGGTGAGAGGGGAGCTGAGACAGGGCCGATATCGTGACCAACCAGACCCCACTCGCCGCCGGCTTATGTCTGTCAACGCAACCATGACGCTACGGGCACTGATGATATCAGGAAGTGGCTCGCATCTGTGTCTTGATCATTTTGCTGTGGTCGTTTCGAATTTCGAATTCATTGCACCGCGCTACATCGAGAACAACCGGAGAAGCCAGTTGAAGGAATCGAGGACAGAATGAAGTTGACAGGCACGTGGATTTAGGCAGGCTCTGAGCTGCCCAACCCGTGTACCTCATGAAGTTCGAGAGAGCGATGCCAAGAGAAAGACGTTGAGTAAGAGATGCCTTCCTGGAAGCCGAGATGGGGACAAGGAGCTCATGCCGCTGAGATCGCGGCTCTGGCTGACGCCGCACCAGAATGCATGCATGGTCGTCCAATCATCATCGGTGAGGTTTTTTCCCCTCCCTTTTTGGAAGTTCAGCATCTGCAACAGGGGTGGTTATGCGCGTCCGGGCTGACTGAGACGCCGCCCAAGGTCCCGGGTCATCTTGAGGTTGTTGGGCCGCCTGGGCGGCTTCCCACAACTGGAGCTAATGTCCATGCCGACCTTGCGAGTTCGTTGGCAACCGAATCACGTCACAAACCAAACACCCACACACACACTCTCTTTCTCTCTTTGGGGGGGGGGGGCGGGGGGGCGGCCGGCCGGCGGGG